>JACDJE010000003.1:485699-514232 GCA_016647715.1 Pavo muticus
AAAAAAAAAAAAAAAAAAAAAAAAAAAAAAAAAAAAAAAAAAAAAAAAAATCCGTCCTCTCTGGAGCTTTCACAAGATGAAGTGAGGCGTGGGAAGTTTTCATTCAGCGTTAGGTGGTTTTTGTGGCGTCAGATATTAAATTGCTCAGGCTGGAAAGCTGCTTGGAGCTTCTCGGTGTAATCTGTGGAACATCACTATGGGGGCACTTCATTAGATTTGCCGAATCTTTTGCTGACCTGAAAGATCTAGAAAATTTGGTTTGACAGTAAAGCACCCCTTAGAAATTTTTGGGCAGAGTCCAACTGTAGGTTTAGTTCTTCGTGAGGTTTGGAATATACGTTCTCCAGTCTTTTTGGAGGAAATCACTTTATCTTGGTAATGTATCTAACAATGAGACGCTTGCCTGAAAAGTGAATGTGTTCTGGATTTGAATCTTTGTTGCAGTGAAGCTTTTTAAAGCTGTGCAGATAAACAGTTAAGTGCCTTAAAGCTCTGTAAATAAACGATATGTTGGTGCGAATACTTCGAATGGGTCTGTCTGACCAGCCATATTTCTCTGCTCTTCTTGTTCAGGCAATAGTGCTTTTTTTAAACAGAATGGTCTGTGTCAGTCACTTTGGACCTTTTGTTTCTTTAAAGTTTATTTTACTGCTGTTACTGTGGAGCTGAGTCTCAGGGCATCCTCCAGGATGTGTTGCTAGTAAGGATCTGCTTGTTTTAAGTTGTTTATGCAGTTCCTTCCTCAGCAAAGCATCACATTCTAGCTCCAGCACTGCCAGAGTTACAGCTCTGGTCCTTAGGCCTTTTTGGCTGTAGCCCTGTTGCATGCCACTGCGTGTTTTTTTTTTAAAAAAAAAAGAAGAAAAAAAAAAGAAAAAAAAAAGCTTCTGTAAGGTACTCGGTCAAAGAAATGCTTATCTGGGAGTACCTGTGTCCTCCTCCTGGAACTATTTGGAGTCCTTCCATGCAATTTCAATGGGTGATGTTTTCTGCATTTTTGCCTCCTTGGAAAGAGGCAAAACGTTGGAAAAATCCCTTCATCCATTCTGTGTAGACCATGTGCAGTGCTGCTCTGGGTTCACAGGGTTGTCTTTCATCTTTTACCACAATCGGCTTTTTTTTTTCCCTGCGCTTTGTGCCCAGGTCATTACTGCCTCTCTTAATCTTTTCTTGTTTTTAGCACAACAGTGAGCTGCTTTGTGATTTTGGTTGCAGGCTCTGTTTTGCCACGCAGTTTCCTAAAAGAATTTGCAAGCTCTTAGATACAAACCAACCACGGATCTGTGGAGACCTGCAGTTACACAAACCACCAACAGGCAGATGTGTTCCTTCGCTTTTCCCCTCCAGTTAAACCGGTTGCAGCTGGATACGTAGAGCTGTGTGGAACCAGGGGAAATGTCGTCAGAAACAGTGCAACTTCTATCTAGAAAGCTCCAGCTTACTTGGGAATTCCAACTGATTCTGACTAGGAAACTGATTTTTGAAAATTGACAACAACTGTAAACGTGACCATGAGATCTAGTGCTTGTTTTGGATTGTAGAATCAGATATGAGGGATGTTTGTGGATGAGGATTTGTCTCAAACTATATTTGCAACCATATATGCAAAATGGGAAAGGCAGTAACAACAGAGCAAAGATTTGTTAGGGTCAGGGGGGTATTAATAGCTTTGTAAATTATTATTCTTTTCCCCTCTTAGACAAAAGGGGAAAAATTGGAAATTTTACAGTGTTTGTATCTGAACAGAGGTTGAGATTTTAGAACCCTAGTACGGTTCTAAATTTTTTCCTGAGTTGGTCTGTAGCCTCTTAGTGTCTTGTGTAATAGCATTTCCAGAGATCTGTCCATTTTGATTGTTGAAATAATTTATTTGGCTAGAGGTGAAAGGGGATTTTATTCAGGTGGAATTGTCTAACTTTCAGTTGCTTGTCTTCAACTCATCAGTCCTGGCAGATTTGAAGACAGTCCTGTAAACTTTGTTCTCTCAGCATTTCAGTTTCAGTGGTGAAAAGTCATTTCAGAGAGCCTGAAACTGAGCTCGCTGTCAGTGCATTTCCCTATCTTTCAGCGTAGTCCTTCTGAAGAACAGCGTCTTTGTGACTGAAATTCCTTGTCTAACAAAGGGTCGCTTTTTCTTCAGCCATGTTTTCTGAAGCTTTCTTCTTTTCCTGTGCCAGGGATATCTTTGTTAGCAGTAATAACAAAAGCAACTGTCAGTAACTGGAATTGTACATCCATCAGACGAGTACTGCTTCTGCTGGCTGTTGGCTGTGCAATGTCGCTTTAGTCTCTAACTGCACTTTCCTTTCTTCCCCATGTCACTATAGCCCAGTGGAAGACTAACACTTCACTTTGCTTCTTGTATGCAAGTAATATTACTCTTGAAAGTAGGGTTACATATGTGGGATGTTCTGTTAACTGGCATCATGTAGGGAGAAGCCATAGAGTGGCCAGTTGAAACACCTGCAAGGACTGCTGGGATGCACATGGGTTGGGCTGCTGGCTGTCATCTCAAGACACTCGCAAACCCTATTCTGCTGGGCATAACGGGCTCTTCAGAAAAGCTGTAACGAGTGATGTTGCGGTGACTGGTTTTTTAGGTTTGTTTGTTTTGTTCTTGGACAACTCAAATAGGTGGGTGAAACAGATGTCTCTAATGAAAGAGGAAATACAAGGGCTGCTGCAACTTTAAAAAAAAAAAAAAAAAAAGAGGATTTTGTGCTATCTATTAATATTCCGTGTATAGAATAAAATATTCTTCATTTTACACTTTCCATCTTCCCTTCAAGTAATTGTAGTTCAGTGCTTACCTCATCCCTCACTTGAATTAACTTTAGAATTCTTGTTGCTTAGAGTTGGCTTAAAGGACTTTATAATGTTGTTTAAAATACTTTTTTTCTTAAATTGACATTGGAAAGCACTTTTGCACAACTAAGTCCAAATGTTTGGTTTTGAATCTGACACACAAAACAAAAAAGTCACCAAGCTTGCAGTTTTCTTTTCCTCCCAGGAAATTTAAATTGTGATAGCAGTGGGGTTCTTTAGAGTGAGGAAATCAAATTTGAGTGTTAGAATACTGAACGTATTGCTCTTTATGCTGTCTCAGTATTTATAAGTTTAAAGAAGTGAGCATTGCTAGTGGTTTAAGTGCATTGTTATGGACAAATTATGAGGGAATAATTTGCCTTTTTAATAATATTTGCAAATATTCCTAGTGTGTCGATCACTGTGCTTTTCTTTTTTTTAATGGGGCATTAGACAAGATTTACATTTTGGAAATGAGAAAGACTATGAAATCAAACACCACAGGAACAAAAGAAAAAGAGAAATGAGTGTACTTACTTCAGTTTGTTGAAAATCTCCATATCCAAGCAATAGTCTGAACATTTGTAGATCAAAAACTGTTTAACAGACACGTTTAAGAAGGCTGCGCACAGATTCCTGTAATGGTGAGAGAATTGTGCTTGGCTGACAGCATACAGGTAAACAAACCATGCTATTGGTGGTATTTGTTTATGATACCTAGATTGAGCAGTCAGCCAGGAATGCAGATGATTTCTTTTTCTAGAGGTTATAGTAAACTATTTTATATAGAAGTTTCTTTGTTAGTAATTAAACCTGAAAGAATGGGAGGGAGTGACCACAGTCACATCACACCACTGCAAGTAATTTTTCTCCCCATACACTTATTTATCAATTCTTAGGGATTAATTTGCTACAAATATGATGGGGAAAAAATGCATGTCTGTATTTTTCTCTGTATAGCTTTCTTTATAATTTTAAATGTGTATTAATAATATTTATAATAAATAGTGTATTAAATAAGACAGTACTGTGAACATGTTAAAACGTTAATGAAACATATTTGGAGATTATGTTGACTTTTGTGCGTTTTGTATTAAGTATGTTAAATTGTGGCCTATTAGATAAGCTTTAGTAGTTTTAAAGAGTACTCAATATTTGGAAATTTACCACTGAATAGGGCAACATGAACTGACTGCCTTTGTTCTTAAAGGTTGTCTGGGAGGTTTAAGCAAGTCAGATACAGTGCCTGTATTGTCACTGATTTAATGTTTGTGATAGCCTAAAGGCAAATTCACTCTTGGTATATATCATTTTTGAAAACCCTGTGTAATAAAGAGTCCTTTGAGCACAACTCTTGACTTTCAGCAGAGTGGAAATTACATATAGAATGCATGGCCTCTCAGTTGGTCTTCCGTTTGTTTAAACCTTCCCTTACTTGGAGTTAATTGCTGAAGGCATCTCTCCCCCTAGATGCTGAGCTTAGAGAAGGCCATTTCTCTCCTCGTTCTCTCGTGCAGGTCAGCACACAGAATATGAAGATGGGTGGGTTGCCACGTACAACACCACCCACCCAGAAGCCACCAAGTCCACCAATGTCAGGAAAAGGAACTATTGGGTAAGTGCAGTTACCAAGCATGTGAAGGGCTTAGGTGAACAGGATCAAAAGATGACTTTCGTGTGGTGTGGTGTTTTGTTTGCCTGGTTTTGCTTTAACCATCCACAAAGGTCAACAGATGGTACATCAGCATCTTCTTATACTGATCACGTCACTGGTTACGTACGGTTGAACACATTTCTGCCAGAAGATAATGGGCATCATCAGCCTTTCCCAGCAGCAACCTTTTTGTATCATTGCAAAACGTATCTACATGCTTTAGAGAAGAATCATCAGCTGTGTGGCTTTGACAGGTGGTGCTAAACAGCTGGAAAATTAGTGCATGACACTGGTGATTTGTGCTGTGTAAGAAACGTAATTCCTTTTAAGACTGTGAACTTGAATTTGACCCAACTTTTACAGGCAAAGTCCTTAGGAAACTTCCTGTAAGTAGGAGGAATGCTGCTTGCTAGTAAGTGATTATGTATGTATGTATGTACATGCTATAGTGCTTTACCTTTAAAATAAGATACAGATTACTTTTAAAACAAGAATGGAACGTGCAACTGAGTTTATGATTGGAAAACATCTGGAAATAGAAGTACATGAAGAACGTCCTTAAATGTTTTTGTCATCCTCCAAAGTAGATGTTGAAAACTTACAGAATAACATATTTAACTCTTGATACTGATTAGGATGTAGCTAACTTTTTAAAGAACCAGAAGTGGCTTTGTCTGTATTATCTAATTTGCTTCTTTAATGTGCTCGTTCTTGTGTAGGCGTCACTCTCCTTATCGTACGTTGGAGCCAGTACGTCCCCCGGTGGTACCAAATGACTACGTGCCTAGCCCAACGCGCAATATGGCTCCCTCACAGCAGAGCCCTGTTAGAACGGCTTCTGTGAACCAGAGGAATCGCACATACAGGTATTGAGCGTAGTCCTGAACGAAGCGTGTATGGATAAAAATGCTACAATTTGAAATCTGTTTGCACCTTGGCAGCGAAGCTTTTACTAATTCATATCAAGGCAAAAATGCACTCTAATAAAACTGGAGTAGTCAGTTGTTTACATAGTTCACTTAATCCTGTGGTTACCTTGATTTTAATATTAAAACATAGTGATAGCACTTAATGTTTTATTAAAATTATGTACTGTTTCAAGTAGATAGTTTGCAATATTCTATTAAATGTTTACAAAACTGGGAAAAGGCTGGATCAAAAGAGACTTGGCCAGCAGGTTGAGGGAGGTAATCCCACCCCTCTGCTCTGCGCTGGTGAGTCTGCACTTGGAGTACTGTGTCTAGATGGGGAGTCCTCAGTACAGGAGAGACACAGACCTGTTGGAGCACATCCCACAAATGGAACACCTCCCTGTGAGGACAGGCTAAGAGAACTGGGACTGCTCAGCTTGGAGAAGAAAAGGCTCCGGAGAGATCTGAGAGTGGCCTTTCAGTATCTTAAGGGGGTCTGTAAGAAAGAAAGGGACAGGGTCTGTTGTGATAAGACAAGGGGGTATAGTTTCAAACTAAAGGAGGGGAGTCTTAGATTCGATATAAGGAAGAAGTTTTTTACAAGAAGGGTGGTGAGGCACCAGCACAGGTTGCCCAAGGATGTGCTGGATGCCCCATCCTTGGAGACGTTCAAGATCAGGCTGGACAGGGCTCTGAACAACCTGATCTACCTGCAGGTGTCCCTGTTCGCTGCAGAGGAGTTGGACTAGATGACCTTTAAAAAGTCCCTATCAACTCAAACAGTTCTGTGATTCTGTGAAAACTTGAGTCCTTCACGTTGAAGGACCTCATGGTGAGCTTATAGTTCACATCTTTGTTTGAACAGTCCTTGATATTTTTAGATTGAGCAGCTGAAAAAGTGTGTTGCATTTTGAGGATCCTGGTAGTAGCAAACACAGAATGAAGCTGAGCTATATTACCAAAGATTCTGGAGAAGGTTAGCCTTCTTTCTAGGATAACAAGAAAAGTTTCTTGATAAGTTGTTGAAATCTTTACTTTTTAAACATCATAAGTACTTGATGCTAGTGAAATAGATTGGCTTAAAGCATAAGAAAATCTGACTTTTACTTTACCATTTTAGAATTTTTATATTTGCATAAGTGTTGTACTTTTGGGCAAGTTCTCTGGGACTAGGTGAAAAAACTTCTGCTGTAGTCAAAACGAAGAGGACTTTTTGGAAAAGTTAGATTTATATACTTTGTATCATGGTTTCTTTTTTCTTGTTTCCTTTTAGTACTCTGAATTAGCGAAGTGCTTTCTGAGGCATTTGTGTTTCGGCATGCAGAGCAGCAGACTCATTTCTTGGGTTACTTTGGTTTCTTACAGCAGCAGTGGGAGTAGTGGAGGAAGCCACCCAAGTAGTCGGAGCAGTAGTCGCGAGAACAGTGGAAGTGGCAGTGTGGGTGTTCCTATTGCTGTTCCCACGCCATCTCCTCCCAGTGTCTATCCAGGTAAATGGGAACTTGCTGTTCCTCTTTCTGTTTTAGCATTAACTTTAGCATTTGCAGATGTGAGGAGGAGGCCCCATGAGGAACCTCAGAATTCATTTTCCAAAAGCATGCAATCATTGAAAATTGCTTGCTATTGGTACCATGAATTTGAATAAAGTAATGTATTTTCTGAGAGTGTCTGAAGTACTTTAGTGTTTATTTTATGTTACTTGATTTATGAGCATTTTTTGCCTGGCTGCCTGCATGAAACCAGATAGGACACTATCTTTTTTGGTGGGCCTTTACCCTTTTAAGCAAATTGATGCTTTTTCATTGGCTGTTCATGCAGATCTATAGCAGCTTGCTTTTAGACAATTGGATTAAAAGAGAGGCAGGCAGAGAGTAAATCCTTAGTCCATAATGCAAGCCTAGCTGAGTTGTCATGCAAAGGTGTTTGTTTACTGTAACTACACCTGTCTTCCCAGAAATAGGAAGTGATGTTAGTACTCCTTGTTCAGCACTTTCAGTGAAAAAGAGCATATAGTTTTGGCTTGCAGCGTGATCTGAAATACATGATGCTTCTGAACCAAAGAAGCACTTCTGGCTTTCCTCTTCTGTATATTTTCTAATTTGTACAAAAACTCAGCGCAGCTATGCTACAGATTGCAGCCTAAATAACAAAGATTAAAGACATCTTTCAAAAGCAATGGCTCTCACTGGAAAGTACTAGGTTATTACCTTCAGACCTGGAAAGAAGCAGCAGGTTTGCTTAACCCTCACGAACTGTCTACGTAAGAATGAGTCTGTCTTTAGTAGTTTCATTTTTCCCTCATCTCCTCGTGCATTCTAAAATACTGTGCATCTAGTAAGTAGCTAACGCTGAATAGTCAAAGGCTTTCTCTAATCCTTGCTAACATATCTCCTTATTAACTCCGCCTCTTCCTCCTTTCTTCACTTAGCCCCTGCTGGCTCGGCTGGCACTTCTCCCCTTCCTTCTACCACTGCTCCGGCCCCCACCCCTCCCGCTCCAGCCCCTTCCTCCTCTACCCCAGATGCTGCTGCTGCTGCAGGAGCCCAGCCCCTTGCTGATGGCTTCACCTCTCCAACTCCCCCTGCTGTTTCTTCCACGGCCTCTACAGGTGAGTGTCTGCTCCCTTGTGCGGGCAGATGAACCCGGATGTGATCACGGTCTGAGGCTCTTCAGAGCAAGTTTTCAAGGAGTTGCTTCAATTGGTAACTCCTTAAAAACAGATCTTTGAGTATGATTTCATTTATTCCATCCATTCAAGCGGTTTCTAGCATTCTCTTCTCCCCAGATGATTCTCTGTATATTTCAGGAGCGGCAACAAGATACTTAGCATTGTGTTTTTCTTTGAACAAGAGCAAACAGTTTGTACATGCTGTGTTGCTTGACAGCTGGAGGGCGAAGTGATATTTTTTGCAGGTCTATAAATGAGATAACTTCTTATAAATTCAGTTATTATGATACGTTTTATAAAATGGGCAAATGAAAATGATTTGCTTTCACTTTGAGACTTTGTGGCATTCCCTTTTTTTTTTTTTTTCTGTGATTAGTGCTGATTACAGGCAGTTGGAGGAGTTTGGTTTTTTTTGTATTGCTGTTGAGACATCCAATGTTCTGGCAGTCTGGCGTCTGAGCTGACTGCTTGTAGGATGTAGGTTGTCTCTAAAAGAACAGAAACCTTTCCTAACTTTTGNAGCTTTTTTTTTTTTTTTAAAAAAAAAAAAAAGGCATAATTCTTCCCTTGGTAACACATTTCTCTTTCTAACCCAGGCCACCCAGTTCAGTTCTACAGCATGAACAGGCCTGCGTCCCGACATACGCCACCAACAATAGGGGGATCCTTGCCATATCGGCGTCCTCCTTCGATCACGTCACAGACGAGCCTTCAGAACCAGATAAACGGAGGACCTTTTTATAACCAGAACCCAGGTAAGAAAGGTCGTCTGCTGTGATGAATGCAGCACAGGGTTGAAGTGACTGGCTTTCAGATCTCTGAAATCTTGTGTTCTGTCTCCAGTGCAGCTCTTGCAGTCAGTCTGAGGTATCTTCCAGTACGTGGCTGGTAGCCGTGCTGAAGCAGAGGTGTGAGCGCAGAGCATGCAGCTGTCTTTATGGCATGCAGCTCAGGACAATACGGCTCTTGTTGTCAGATAAATTACTTTTGATCTCCCAGGATTTGCAGGATCTATTGGACAAACTTCAGTCCTTTACTACACCGTGTGTATCAGGTAGCTGCTTTGGTGTGAAATAGGTATTCGGTTTTGCAGCAAAATGCTGATTCTTCATTAATCAGTCTGTGCGCTTGCGTGCTTTTTCCTTGTGATTAACCACCAGTTCAGTAAATTGCTCTTGTTATGTAGGGGTAAGTGTTAGAGATCTTAGACATCAGTGGTGTTTGGTACAGAGTGCAGGGGAGCTATGTTCTCTGTGAAATTCCATATGTGATGTTATTCTAATGGATGAGCTGTCCTCAAAAGTAGGATGAGATTTTAACAAGCAGTGTTGTCCTGTATGTTGGGGAATTCAGCAGCTGTTCATCTCTGGTGTCCTTCTCCCTGAGCCTCTGAGGAGAGATGAAGGTATTGATGTGACAGTAAGGGATGCCTTTTCTTACAAAGCTACAGAAAGATGCAAGGGACACAGTGGAAGTTCCTTGTTAGCAAAGGCCCTATTAAAAGCAAGTCTGAAAGTTGATTTGAAAGCACTGTAGTGCTATTGTGTGGGTGTTTTTGTTGGTGATGATTTGTTTGGCTTTGTTGTTTTAGATGAAGCGTTGAATTAGGGATTAGGTTAGCTGCTGCAGTTTGCATTTAAGGAATCTGGTCAGGTCCAAACACTACTGCTTGTGAGTCAGTCTGCAAAGAGATGTGTACAATTAACTTGAGACGGAAGCAGATGGTACTGCTGGGGACAGAGAGCGTAGAGGAGTTTGTATGAGTAAACTGCAGCTCTGTTGCATGAAATACATGGTATTTGTTAGGCACGTTATATGCGTATTGAAATTTGAAGGGGAATAAATGGGAAGGAAGGGAAAATAGCTATGAAGGAAACATTTCAACATTGCTTTTTGAGGCAAAGAGAATTTTCACTGTATCCAGACATCTATGCTATTTTATACAGTATATATAACGCCATTGCAGGTGAGAATATAGTTGCCAAATAGACTTTATATAAGTTGCATAACTGCAGTTCAGTCTGTAGACCCAAAAGGAAGGTAATGATTATAGTTAAGATAAACAAAGAATGATGTCAGCTAGTGTTAGCATCACCATTTTGATTGAACTACATGCTCCAGACAAAACAAAGGGATTTTTGTTGTGTTTGCCTAGAGTGCTTGTCTAGAGTGATTTGTCTTTCTACCTGGAAAGCCTTGTTATCTCCTCCAAGGACTTATATGCAGAACAGAACACGCACAGAAGGGACCCAGGAGACCAAAGGTAGTCTCATATGGTAGATAGGAAGTGTATGATTTCACATGACTTTGAATAAAGGAAACATTTTGAAACTAAGTATTTTTATAATATATGTAATTAAAAAGGTGGTAACTTCATAGTTGGATAGGAACACTGTATTCCTGAACACTGTTGCATTTCAATAGTGCTTCTAATTCAAGTTCCCTTTTCCTCTTTGAGAAATGCAAGACCAGATCTTCTCCCAGCAGTTGTGGTTACACCTGAAGGAATATTCTCTCTGAGGTCACCTCACTCAAGTCAAAGAAGCTGTAATTAGAGATGTATTTTAAATTTTCTCAAGAAATACCAGTTAAGTGGTGAGGTAACGGAGCCTGCTTTATATGGAGCTACACGGATACTCTTGCAACAAAAACAGTGGTTGCTCCATTTTGGTTTTTGTGTTTATTTTGTTTTGTTTGTGATGTGTGGTAGAAAAAAGAAGGTGAATGTGACTGGCAGAAGAAATTTAAAGTGCTTGTGGAAATAGTTGCTAACATGAGCAAACAGTATATTTTGAGATGTGAATTTGGAGTAACTTGGGCATTTTTATTTCCATTTGCTGTGATGAGGTGTATTAATTCTGAAAAATGCGAAGTCATACATTGCAGCTCTGGGATTAGACTGAAATTTAATTAGCTCAGCTCGGTAAGGTAAATAAACGTACTGGTACATGAAGTGTAGGTGTTTTTTTTCCCTGGTATTCTCTTGGACGTGATTAAATGCGTGTGTATGCCACGCTAACAAGAAGCGACTTGGTTGTGCTTTTCCTGAGGTGTGCTTTCTGGAAAATATTCCAAGAACTTTCTTAAAAAAGAATAATTGTCTTGCATTATCCTTACACGTGAGACTACAGTTTTGTTAACTAGGATTAACTAATTTTTTGTACTTAGAGAATACACTCACTTATCTAACCAAGTGTGAATTTGCACGTCTTGCACAAAGACAGCTCTTCCATTAGCAGTAAGCCAGCTGCTCAGAGTTCAGTGGTTTGCAGAAGAAGGCAGAAAGGTAAGGTGGCACATTGGACTAGGCTCTGCTGCTCTGCAACAGCAAAGTGTGCTTTGTTCTACCGACTAGGCTCCTGGCTGGAAGTCCAAGGTTTCCCAAAGGCATCTTTCTGTTTCACCTAAATTGCCTCGTTTAATTAATTTCCTGTTTTGTTTCATTTTTTTGCCTGTGTTTTGGAGAAAATTAGCTATATCTATTTTCAGGAATAAGGGTTTGTGGGTGTTTTAACAGAAAAGACATTCAATTTATAAATACTAAGTCGATATAAAAGATGGAGGATTACAGGGGAAGAAACTTGATATATCTGTTAGGTAGGCCAGTTCGTGAAGTCCTGTGCTGCTGTAAAGAACTTGAGGGAATCTTTTAGTGAGATGAAGCTTCTGCTTCACATAGATTCTTGATCCTAGGAAAAGAGATGGGTTGGAAATGTTGAAAACGTAGAAATCTCCTTGAAGCAAGGATTGGGAATATGCTTAAACGCCCTGAGCCATTTTTCTGTGAACGTCGTCCTTTTTATCTCAGCTTCTTGGCAGTGTGCTACATTGTCTGAGTGGCAATGATGTCTACTTTCCTGTTTGCTGCTTTGTGTTTCTAACCGAATGCCTCTTTTTTAATTTCTGTGGCAGCATCCCTTGCTCCTCCTCCCCCCTCCATCCTACAGGTAACTCCGCAGTTACCGCTAATGGGATTTGTGGCCAGAGTTCAAGAAAACAGTAAGTGTGTCGCTTCCTTGTGCCATGGTTCAGTACTGCATGTGGCCGTTGTTTTGAGTGGATGAGAGGTGTGTCTGTGTGCAGCCAGAATTCTTCGCTGTCTGCAGATTTGTCGGAAGTTCCAAAGAAGCGGGGGGGAAGGAAATAATTTCATCGATTTCACTGGAGGAACGTGATCCTTCCTTCATTGAACTTTATTGTCTCTAGTGTATTTTCACCACTCCTTACATGGGTGCTGCAGCCACTAGCCTGGATGTGAAGCATTTCTTTAACCTGCAGCCATGGTGGTAGGGCCATTTCCTGGCTACAGGGCTGCTCCATTTCAGTTTCAGATACTCCTCCCCCGCCCCCACCCGTGGATGAGCCAGTGTTCGATGAGTCCCCGCCGCCACCCCCACCTCCAGAGGACTATGAAGAGGAAGAGGCAGCAGTGGTGGAATACAGCGACCCATACGCAGAGGAGGACCCTCCCTGGGCACCGCGCACCTACTTGGAAAAGGGTGGGTTTAAAGTTGCAATGGCAATTTGTATGCGTGGCTGTTCAAACTGCCTCTGACAGATGCACAAAACTGGCACCCCTCTTCCTAAGGGGCAGGCACGTGGCTCTTGAAACTAAGACAATGAGTGTGCTCTTTGCACACTTACAAGGGGAATGAGTGTGACTCAGGCACTTGTCTCTTAGAATCGGGCCCCTGCCTGAGAGGCATGCATGGACCCCTGGTATGGGGCCTGAGAAGTGCGCCCAGAATCTTAGAAACGTGTGGACGTGCTGCCCCTTATAGTGGCCTCATTACAAGGGGCTTGGTAAGCACATCTTCAAGGCACGTGAGTCCCTCCTTTTAATGGTGTACGTACATGATACATCTCGTGGGTATATTGTATATCTTTTTTTGTAGGTGTGCGTGTGTAGGGAGACATGCTATATGTATTTATGTGTATATATTATTTTTCCCTATAAAGTTTCTTAACAACTACACAGGCGTGACTGGAAAGTTTGCTGAAAGTTTGCTGTATGTGATGTACAAATGTTATCTGTGCAATGGTACAGATCTTCCATGTTTGGTACTTGCCAGTGTTTTCCTGCATTTCTTTGACTTTCTGAAGCAGCTTTCAGCTGTTTAGTAAGATAAAGTTCTTTTGTTTCTGTATGAAAAAGATGTTGATACAGTAGGCATGCATTTTATTTTAGAGAGGCGCTGCATTTTTTTCTATTTCATAAGTTGTTTTCACTTACATTGCTATTATGTACCATGGGAATGACATCTAGGTAAGGGAACTGCACTTGAGCATTGTATAGATCTAAATGTGGAGGCGACTGAGGTGTGTGCTTGTTCTTCTTCTAACAGCGCATTTTCTGTTCTTTTCTAGTGGTAGCCATCTATGACTACACAAAGGACAAAGAAGATGAGCTCTCATTTCAGGAAGGTGCCATCATTTATGTCATCAAGAAGAATGATGATGGTTGGTACGAAGGGGTCATGAATGGAGTGACGGGGCTCTTCCCAGGGAACTATGTGGAGTCCATCATGCATTACTCAGAGTGAAGACTAGAGGACAGAGCGCTGCATCTCCTGCTGCAGGAGCTGTCAGGGCTTCCTCATCTCCACCAGCCTCTGGGGCCCCATCCAAAATAGCAGAATGAAGGATAATTGTAACAACCACTTTTTTTTTTTTTTTTTTTTTCCTCCTCATTATAGAACAGTAGTGTTTTGAGTTGTTTGAACAAATGGCTCTTCCAGCTGCCAGCAGAGGCTATCGTGAGCAATCTGATGCTGAAGTAAGCTGACCCATTCAGATCTAACAAACTCATTGAGTAGCTGATACTTCCTTCACTCCCATTCTGACTTCTTGACAGGCTCTGGGATCTCTCTCAGGAATCCTGTGCACCATGGTGGCACTACGTGCCTGGCACTGGGGATGTCCAGGATGCTTGTGGTGAAGGGTTGCTGGCTGGTGGATGTCCCTCCTGTTTCTACACTACACTCCTGTGCAGCTGGAAGAATGCTTGTGTGTTAGCAAACGCAGGGATTTGTATGCAAAGCTGTTCATGTATTTGACTTCCTTACAGTTGATTGCATCTTTAGCAAGAATACTTCTGCACCTGCTCTGCTTGTGTAGGCTGACACAGGCACGCAGAGCTGGCTTTGGTTCACTCACCCTTTAGTTTAGACAATTATGATGGCTGCAGCCCAGAGGACCCTCGCCCCCATTTCCTCATCTTTTGAATGCAACAGGTTTGGTTTTGGTTATGCACTGATGTAAATGTGCTGCTCTGCACCGAGCTACCTGCCGTGGGTGCCGCTGGGTTGACCGGAACTCACAGATGCCATTGACAGTGAAGGTGAAGTGAAGTTTACAGGTCCTCCTGGGGTCTGAGGATAAACTCTAGGGGCTGTGATCTAAGGTTCAGATCTACTCATGCCTGCTTGCACTAGAGAAACATACCCCCAACTTTAGTCTTATGCACAATATAATCTTAAAAATCCAATCAGGTATTGTAAATTGGCTTTTTTGTACTTGATGACTAGATTTGCATATGTACTGTGAGAGCCCTGTGCGGAGGCAGGACAAACGGCAATTGTCGTCTTCATGTCTGTTGCCAAAATCTCTTCAGTGGAAGTAAAAAGGGCTGTTGTTGTGTACTGGTTTCCCATGGAAATCCAAGCAGTAACTAGAAGTAGTCCTAGCTCTTCTCCCAGTCCTCTCCATTGCTTATTATGAAGAAATAGGTATTTTAACTGTACTTGTGGATCCAGGGTGGAGTAATAACAAGTGAAGGCCCTGGGTTGATAGTTTGCTTTTTAAGTCTCAGTTTAAAATGCTGCTCGGTGATTCTGTCAGTGTAAAATGCCCTCAGGAAGGACTAGATACTGCCTTTGGTTGAATGTCATGCATTTGCAGGACAAACTGATTGAACCACCCGTTGTAGTCCTGCTGCTCCACAAATGGAGCTGACCTCTGTACTGCCAGAGCCTCCTGGGCCAGGGACACAGTCCCGGACAATGTCTGACTGAGATCTGACCAGGTTCCAGCCAATACTACTAACTGTCAAAGGCAAGGTAATGCTGCAGCTTTCTTCTGAAGCCTATGTGTAAAATAGAGCAGTACAGAGAGCGCTGCCAGCGCTGAGTTTGTGATGATACTGGCAGTGGAGCTGGGTACTTGACACAAGCCCCCTGCCCCTCCTTGGTAAGCAGTGCAGTGCCAGGTTGGAGGCACATGCTTGGTACAGACTTGCTCAGGGAGAAGCCATAGCTGTTCAAGGGGGAAGAAAGAAGAACAAACAGTGAGGTGTGCTTGTAGGATGCGGGTGAATTTGATCGCCTGCTGTGATCTTGCAGAAGAGTGCGTTAATTCCTGTGACAGTGAGTAAGGAACTAGCTTGGTGGAAGCCTACAAGAAGTATGGCTTTGAAGGAACCTGTGCAAAGATAGAAGTTACTTTCTTCCCTGCTCAGTCCATAGTTGTGTAGCCAAAACACTATTCTTTTCTTTCTGGAAGCCAGCAGCATTACTATTTGGCATAAATGTTAGCCAGAAGTGATACTTTTCAACTTTCCTTTGCAAAAGCTTCTGTCTTGCAGCAAGACCAGCAGAAGCAGCCATGTTCAGTTCCTTCAGCCCATCATTTCTCTAGGAGCACACCTACAAACACTGGTTGTGCTGTAGCTGGAATGTCTGTTTCCAGTGTCACAGGACATGCTTACACTTTTTGCACAGGTCAGTGGTTCCTGCAGCCTGGCTAGAGATTGGGGTGATTGCACTGCAGCAGTACTGCACAGCCACCCCCTAAGCACCAAAGAATTGTGTTTTCCAGGACCGTCAAAGCTTTCCTGGCTTCTTCTGTCCTGGGTGTGTTTTTGGTGGTGATAGCACACAGTGCTCAAATGTACTGAGTTATGGCAGCTTAATGAGTTACTAAATGACAGCTAATACTCTCTTTGTGCACCCACATTCCAGCTGGGAGGTGATGAATTAGTGAAATATGTCTTTAACTCAGTCTGTCAAGAGCATGCGCTTGAACACTTCTGACTGGCAGGTGGTGACTGTGTGTACTTACAGTGTGTGTGATACACTCAGCAGGTTGTGTATATTGTGAGTTTTATGTGTTGAGAGCTGCCTGAATAGAGCGGTGTGAACTCTGGAAAGTGCTGCATACTTGTTGGAGCTCAGGACAGAAGATGAGGCTGCAAAACCTTGAAGGTGAAATGTGGGAAGCTCCCTGGAAGTCTGGCTTTGAGAGGTTAGTTTGGTCTCCGTTGATAGCATTTAGTTTTTTGTCCTCTAAGAGCTGCTGTGGATGGAATTTTTGGGTCACCTCCTGCTGGTTTTATGCTTTATTATGCAGTACTAATGCAAAGAAAGGAGTTTTATGCATACTTTTTATTTTGTACAGATCTTAATTCTGTGGTTTGTTTGGGGATGATGTGATGTTAGGCTCATAGACCAGGCCAAGGTAAACAAGCTTTTTGTATTAATGTTGCGTAGACTGCATGCTAGCGAAGTCAGTGAGGGTTGTGTTTTTAATTTTGTCCCTTGTACATCTCCTTAGAAACCTTCCTTCCCCACTTTATTTACATTTCCTTCTAAAAGGGGGTTTAGGGAAGTGGAGGAAAAAAACAACGCCCTCATAGATGCAAACTTCTCTTCATCACTGTTCAGTGTCAGCTGTCAGAGCAGTGGGTATGCATGTGAGACAGCTGGGGGAAGGAGACACTCCAGAATAGCTCAAAGAGTGCTGCATGGCCGAAAGAAGCATTTCTCCCTTCTTGAGAGCGACAGTGCCCACAGCCAGCTGCTTTCATTGTGCACAGACAGGCAGGAATCTAGCTGCAGATTTTGCTTTGGTTTGCTGTAGCAGAGATTTTCTTCCTTGCTCTCAGCCCTCCTGGGACAAATCTATTAACTGGAGCTGCCCCTCTGACATGTGCCTGTGTGAAAGGATGTCACAGACTGTCCCCAGATAGTGCTGAAGCAGGCTATTTTGATGTCTGTGTTCACCATCAAGGTGGCTAAGGTTGCACATATCTCACCCATCGATTTTTGTTTTTTTCTTCTTTCTCCTTGTCCTTGATTGATCATCTTTGTTTCTTCTTTCTTTCTTCTTTGTTGCCACAGAGGGGTGAGAGGGGCAGGAAAAGCAAGCAGCCTGTTTTATGCTTGAGCGTCCCAGTGGTGCTTCCATGCCCGCTAGCTGGAGCAGGCACCAGAGAACATAGACACCGAGGAGCCACTGCTCTCAGTGGAGGACGAGAGGTGGAGCATGGCCCTGCGACTCAGCCTGTCTTTGTGGTATGCGCTAACAAGGAAGCAGCTAAGCTGGGAGTTCCTTGAAATGGCTGGATTTTGCTGCTGGTTTGCACCAGAGCTACTGCACAGTCCCTGCGGGCTCTGTCAGGATGGCTTACCAGTGGGTGATGAACAGCTGGAGAACTGGTGAGCACTCGCCACAGCTGTTGTTCACTTTTCACACCTCCTGAGAATTTTCTTTGCTGCCAACGGCTTCTCCCGGTGCAGTGCTTGTGTGACTGAGAGGATGTGTCTCTCTTCTGCTTGTGCCAGCACACCGGTCTTGTCGAGGTAGCCCTACCTCACTGTTTGCAAGTAGGCAGAATGCTTGGCCCCCTGCCTGGTGTGGTTCTTCAGCACTTTTGTGACAGCTGAGAACCAAAGTTGACATTGGCAACAGTGCAGCTTCTGCAAAGAGGCACTTTTATTTATGGTGCTTTAGCTGAGCTTGAGAAGAGAAGCGGTAGTAGTACTGACAGTCCTTTTCTGGCAGAGAATGTGCTGTGTGCCTGCTGTTCACCTGTGATGGAGGAGGGTTGTGCTGCTGTGGTGTCTTGTACCTATGCCGGAAGGCAGGTTATTGCTGTGCTCTTCCCAGCAGCTTCCACCAGTTCCTAGCAAATGCTGCAGATGTGCCTCTTCCCTAGAAATGAGCTTCAGATGTAAATCAAATGTAAAACTTTTACCTTTTCCTTCTGGAAAGGACCGGACTTTTTGTTGGTTGGTACCCAGCAGCATCATCAGCACAACTTTTTTGGAAGCTGCTAGAGGATGCTGTTGGAGAGTGTAGTGCTGTGGCTTCAACTGGGTTTGTTGAGTGTGGAGTCGTTAACTGAAGACTGCAGCATTTAATGAAATGTTGCAAAAACCATGCAGAGGCTTTAGTTCCTATGTTGACAACAGTGGCAGTGGGAAACGTGCAGAACTGTTGCATTCAAAGGCAAATACTTAATGTTGAGAAGAGGCAGTGTTGTAAAACAAACAGCATGAGCAGGTAGGTGATGGACTATAGCTTACAGGGAGCCACATTCAAGAATTTATTGTGCTTACAATGTATTTTCCACCTACCCCACCCTTTGGCATCACTCAGTATTAGGCACAGCCACATTTTGTGGCTAAACGGTATTATACAGAGGTCAGAATAGTGCAAGAGGGAACTTTTTTTTCTTTTCAGTAGCTGGTTGGTGTGTAGCAACAGTCCTTTTGATTTTTACAATTGCAAGAGTAGTGGGACCCTCATCATCTATCTGTGGGAAGGTTGGTACAGCCAAATCTTGCCAACTGCTGTTGCAAATAATTCAGACCGTGACGTTCTGCATTAATTCAAAGAAGCAATGTGTTTTGTGCAACTTTCTGCAAATGCAGGAACTGTTTGTTTATTTTCTTTGGTGCTCTGAACATACTCATTAACACCTTTGCTTATTCCAACATGGGTTACAAGAAGGTAAAAAGTCAGCAGCAGCCTGTTGGCCAGAGGTAAGCCTACACCCAGCATCCTGCTGGACAGGTATGTGGTGACTCTGCTGAAAAACGGGCAGTATGTTCCCTGTTTCTCTTAAAACCTCAGAAAAATCCTATTTACGAATGAGGAAGAGCTGTGTACAAATTCATTTCCATTCCAGCGCCTTGCTAAAGTGCTGACATCTGAGATTTTTTTTTTGTAAAGCCCAAGTGCTTCTTTTCACATTTGAAAAAGTGTCTTTTGCAACTTGCATGGACAAGTAGTTTCTATGAATTCTCTGGAAATGTTAGTGTCTAACATGGATTTTTTTTGTCCATGTACTTTTTTCTGAAAGCAGAACCCCCCACACACATTTGGGTTGCAGTCGGAAGGGAAGCACTCTGTGCGTTTTGATTTTGGCACTGCTGATGCAGTGGAGGAGTGCAGAGCCCACTGTAAATGATTGAGCCTGCAAGACTCTGGGGAGCTGTGTGCTGCCGGTAACATTTTGTGTGTGCCATTTGAACCATCTTCCAAGTGAGTGCAAAACCCAATTTTTAAATTTTTTTAATTGTACTTGGAATTAACTGTTGCTGTGTACTAAACCCTCTTGTTACGAGCCCTGAATAAAAAGAACAAAGCACACACTGTGTTCTGTGAGTGTTCCACCGCTGCGTCACGTTCCTTGTCTTTTGCTACAGGCTTTTCGACATGTTGAGGGATGGGGACACGTGGCTTGTCTATGCAGGAGCCCTGTTCAGAGAAGGTGAGCTCAGCACTTCCCACAGCCCAGGTTTGAATACTGGCATCCAGCTGGCAGCCTTCAGCAGCTCTGTATGACCGTATTTCCTGTAACTGGCCGGTGCTAGGACACCAGTTCCTTCTTCCAGCACAGGTGCCCATGTTGCATTAACAGCGCTGAGCTGTTGTCCTCTATTACCAGCTTTACTTTTAGGGTAGGATTCTTCAGAGCTGGCTGGAGTGCTGTTATTCTTCACCTTTCCCAAGCACCATTTTGCATCACCAGCGTTTAGGCAGAGCTCACTTCCTCGAGGCCTGCAGGAACAAAGCAGCTTCTCTTTCAGTAGTGACGTGAGTGCCCTGGGGCCATGACGCTCCAACTGATTTCCCTGTGGTGCAGGCAGCTGTGCTTGTGGTGTGAGTTCTGTTCACAGAGCTGAGTTCCCTTTTTGGTACATGCACTGCTGCAGCTGCTGCTGCTTTTGGCTCGAGGCAGTGATTACCTCAGTTTCACATGTAAGCCCAACAACCTCAGTGCCTCTAAGAATTAGTGCCCTACATGAGCAGGAATTCAGTCTGAGTTATTTAATCTTAATTTTTAAATCCCTGCAGTAACAGCTTATGAGTGCTGCACAACCAGCCTCTGTGCATCCTCCATGGAGAGGTACACCAGAATGAATTCTCTACAGCGGACCCCAGCGAGGGGCTGCACCAGCACTTACCAGCCATCAGCTGTTTGTGCAGAACAGAGCTGAACCGAGTAATGGCAGGACCTTGCACATCTGAGGAAGCAGGCAGATGGAAAAGGTGAGCCTTCATTCTGGGTCTTCTTTAGACCTGTGGCTGGTATATACAATGCTACTGGTACAGTCAGCTCTGATCCACTGGAAAGAGCTGTGCAAAGGAACAATAAATAGCAATTTTATCAAGAATGAGCAACCTGTAGCCAAGCAGGAACCCTGCAAAAGGGAACCACTGCTGCCCTGAGAGCAGAAGGCGGGTTCTGAAAAGGGAAAATGGCAAGACAGAGGATTAAAACGAATTATTAAATTTAACTACATCTTTATTGAATTGTGCATATTCCATTGTATAATGATCTATATTGGGTACTCTATAATGTATTTCTTTTGTCTTCTCTCATGCTTAAAAAAGTATATTTATACATATATTTATATATATTTATAATATGGCAAAGCTCCCCCCAACCTGAAGCTAGCAGTCTAAAAGAGCTTTGATTTTTCTTTTTTGGAAAGGGAAGAAGAGGGGAGGCAATCCCATTGAAAGATAGAATGTGCAATTTTCTTTTTTAAAGCAGTAAACATGAATCTATTTAAAGCACTCATCCCAAGTTTGCTGTACAGACAAATCATCATTGCAGTGACACTTTTTTTCTTACATTTGCATCCCCAGTATCATACAGGATATCACTAGTGGCTCCTAACAGTAGTTAGTTAGTGTAAGCCATAAAACAAACTGCTGCTCCAGTTAATTTCTGGTCCATGGCAGTCCACTAGGAGGAAACCTAAGATTTCAATTGTAACTTGTGAAAGTATTGATTTTCCTTTTTAAAGTATAAGTAAGTAAAAGTGCTGCACCAAATTAGCAACAAGGGAGTCTTTGAGCACAGGTTCTCTAGCTAAACTGTCCTTTGCCCACGCCCCCTGCAGGTCTGTACTCAGTTACTGACAGTGGTGAGTCCAGGCAAAGGCTGCAGAGCAGCTGACAGCAGCAACCCTGTTCTCCTGCCATACAGCAGCTGCAGCCCCTGGCCACTCAGCCTCAGGTGCAGCTGCTGCACGCACATCTGCGTACCTGAAATTTAGCTCTGAATGCATCTTTGGCATCTTAGGAATTCCTGAGTGAGAGAGAACTATCTTCCACTATAAGGAACAGTTGGATCAATTCCAAAGTGTAACAGACAGGTTGCCTTTAAGCGCTAACACTTAAGAGGGTTTCCAAAATCTGTTATTCAAGTTTCTTCTCACTCATTCCCCTCACTAAATCCCTGCTGTAGGGGACTGGGCATAGATACAGCACCAGTTCCTGCTCCTCCCAATTCTTCTCTAGCTCACCTCATCGAGGACGTACAATTCTCGTGAATTGTCCTTGCCCTACTTGAGTGCCTTAAAGCACCAAAGCAGCCATCTGCCCAAGTCAAGTCATTATTTTTCCTGCATTAGTGGCAGTTACTTTAATTTACATATGATGGCCAATCATTTGCAATTTAGTGACTTTAGTGACTTAAACTTTTCAAAACTAGACAAAGCCTGTGTCTCATTGGATCACAGTATTAGAGAGTGCTGACCCCTGCACTGTAATGCTGGTTTTGTCTCTTTTTTAACTGAAGGAGAAAAGGAATTCAGAAAGGAAAATTATTTAATTTTAGAAAAATGTAATTATATCTCTAAAATAAAAAGTTTAAAAACCACCAGCATTTTATAGAAACATGTAAGGAAAAGCTGTAGTGTTAAATGCTCTCTGGGTTGCAGTCTACTCCAAGTGAAAAAAGGAACACAAAGCTGAACACCAGGAGCCACAAATAAGGAAGCTCCTACCACCAAAGAAACAGGACTGCTCTTGTCCCCAGATTAGGAGCACTGTTTGAGCAAGAATATAATTCTACATCTTCACGATGAGGGAAAAAAAAGGAAAAACCACCTCCAAGAAAACAAAAATGCTCACAGTTCTGATCGCATCTTCGCTGCCTTCTGGCAGGAGTTTACATTGCTCTTGTGTTTGGACCGAGACAAAACGCCAAGAAAGTACGTATACTGACAAGGTGGAAGCCGCGCACATTTATACCAAACAGAAAATGCCTTTATAAACTACTGCTGCTACTTTGAAGTAAATGCTAAAAACCAGGAAGAGCATCAAGTGTTGAAAATTCTGCAGGTAAGAAACTGAATAAAAATACCACTACAGCTCTAAGAATTTGGCTCTATGTTAACAATATTTTCAAATGGTAAATCTTATTCTCTACCACAGCAAATATTCTCCAGGTACAGTTAAAGCCAGTGAGCCATACAATGCCCCCAGTTAATCAAGGAGATGCAACTCATTTGAACGTGATTCGGTATTGGAAGTAATGCTCCAAGTAAGACCTACTTATTATCTTGTTTTGAATAAGAGAATTTTACCTGGAACGGCACCACTGAAGTACAACAATTTAACTCTATGCGGTTTTCTATAATAAGCAGAAAAAAATCTTTTTTGCCCTTCTGCAGTTGAAACGGCACTTTTGGTTCCTTTAACTGTGGAAAGAAATAATTTTAACCCAGAGCAAAACTGGCCACTCTCGTTTGTGCTACCTGGTTGCCTAAGAGCACAGAACAAAGAAATTAGGAAAACAACAACAACAAAAACTCCACACGTGCAACTCCACAACAGTAAATCTTAAAATGCACTTGTTAAAATATTGCTCCCTCTCCCGTTAGTCCTGACGCCAAAGCGATTCAGGTACCTTGATGTCTCCCTGATGTGTCAGTTGGTGCTCTGGTGCTCTGCAGGAAATTGCACAGTAAGTTCAGGAGAGGAGCTCTTTGGCTTGGAGGCTGCACACCAAGTTAGAGCAAGTAGTCTTTTGTTGCATGAGGAAGCTACTGTGCAGAGGAAAGCAGGTAATTTCCATGTAAAAGAACTGAAATAACTAAATTACTTCTTTCTTTTTTGCGGGACCTGTGCCTCCTTTCTATTTTGAAAGACAAAACAGAAGACTGGTGTGTCCACCTCAAACATGTTATCAATTATTTGTTCAGAACCACTTGCTTAAAAAGCTTTCTTGTTATATCTTTTCTCCCCTCTGCTGTTATGAGAGCCTCGTTTTTCCTTCCGAAGCAATTCCCCAAGAGCAGAATTAAAATGGAAGTCTGCTTTCTACACCCATACTGCACACAGAGAACTCCTCTCTGCTGGCTGAACAGAGCCCTGCTACCTGCAGAGGCAGATGCCACCACTGCCTGGCAGAGAGGAAATGTGAAAGAACGGGCACTGGAACAGAGTACAGAATGCCACTATCTGCTCTCATCAACTCCTGCAGAAGCAAGGCTTTCCCTGACATTACCAGTCAACGGGTACACATGCACGTAATTACAGCTATCCATTTTCAGCATTCTAGGATGAAAGCATCTGCTATCTCTGTGTACAGAGTATGCTAGCTCGGCTCTCGCCTATTAATTTTAATAATGCCAAAAGGATTACAGCCCTGTGTTTGCAGCAAGAAGCATCTTGCTGTATGTCTGAAATTTGGCTCCTTTGTTTTCTGATGATTTTAGCAGAGAAAATAGTACAATTCAGAGACCAGTGCACAAGGGCAAAAATAGCTTACTTGTAAAAAAGCATACATATTTGCTGACATCAAAACAGTAAATACACTGGAAAAGCACGTTACAGCAACAGGTCTCACAAAGTGAAAAGGCATCCAGGTTTTCCAAACCACTCTGTATCCAAATTTCAGTGCTCATCTGAAAGAAAGCTGCAGCCACTGGCTATATTTCCATATGACTACTTACTAACGAAGGAAGCTGTACTAAGAAGGGTGCCACCTTTGCTGACGCTCATTCTTTGTGCTGTAAAGTTGGTGTTCAAGCTCTTTAGTAGCCTGCAAAATTAAGCATGGATTTACTGTCTCGTGGGAGATGCTGGGTAAATGAACTCGGGCGCAGGAAAATAAAAAGAACAAAGCTCAAACACATCTGAAAAACCCGCACTCAAAACATTGCTCTGCTAAATGCAAATCCCAGAGGCACCTGCGCTGAATGAACAGAAGAAAAAAACGGAACTGTCACCCACCAGTGGAACTGTTTTGCAGGGAAAGAAAAAGAGGAGATAGAGGAGCAGAATACCCTGATCGCTCTTGTCCGGGAGCACGCACTGTGTCAACTCACATACGCACCCTACCAGGAAGCAGAGAATGCGCCCACCTGCCTATCGCCAGTAACAGCTGGGGAGTTATGACTGCATCTGCACACATTTTGCACCACGGGTGGATACGAGCCCCACAAGCTGCATACAGTACGAAGCAGCAGGAGAACCAATGTAGAAAATTACAGCACCCATGAATTTCAGTATAGCTTAACTATTTTTCTATGAACTTATTAGCCAGCCATACTGAGCATGCTCAAAATCAACACCACAAATGCTTTTAAGGACACTTCATCAGCACAGAAATAGTAGAAACAAAAATTTGTGAACAATCTGAAAGATAGAAAAAAAGTGCCTTTCCACAGCAGTGCTTTAAAAATGCACACAATGGTATATCCTTATTGCTCAAAAAAACTAGTCTGAAATACTAAAATAATTTCCAGAGGTGCTGAAAGAGATTTCAAAAAGGGATATGAAACAGGAAAGCAGAGACAGCACCATTGAGTTCTCTTTTCATGATGCACTCATTTAAAATTATATAGTTATAGATGTGTCGTTTTCCCTTCTAATTGGCAAACTCATTTTCCTATTGACAAATTACTCACAAAGACATTTATTTTATTATTTAGATTTAAAAAAAGAACTATAAAAAAAAGGAATAGCAGACCCTCTCACAATATTTCTATCAGCCTGAATTTCTCTAACAAGAGCTTAACTTGCATCTTATTTTACACGCTTGAAGACACTGTCAGGTTAAACTACTGCCTTTGTTTCACTTTTGGGGGGAAGGAAAGCATGTAATAATATTTGCTTTTGGAGAAAAGGTAAACAGTAATAAAATCCTTTTGACATCTGAGCCTTGACAGCATCCCTGTCGTGACCAAGGAAGTTATAACAACCAAGGATGGCCTAGGTACAGGCCCAGTGTTCTGCTTAACTTACTTACATAGATTGTGTACCACTACCCTGTAAGGAGCATGCATAACACACAAGAGCACTTATGCTAACTACACTAACTTACTGTGTCCAAGCCATGGCTAAAGCAGCATCATGAAACTTCTGAAGTACAAAAAAAGGACTCTGGTACCTGATGCCGTGATTGTGACCCTGTGGCAAACAAAAAAACCAAAGCAAATATTTTCTACTCATGCAGCCCCTTAAAACTGTCTGCAAATGTTACTGCCTCTCAAAGATTTTTTTTCCAGTCCTCCCCTTGACTGTTAGAAGTGCAACTTCATAATTAACAGCTTTATGCATTGGCCACAGTTTCTGGCAGGTCAAAGAAAAGAGAATTGCAGCTGTGCTTGCCTCAAGTTACCAGTCCCTTCTCTCTTTCTAGAAAGCAATGTTTCCTGACAGCTACTAATGAATTACAAACAGTGCTTTCAACTGCTTCCAAACACTTGCTTCTGTAAAGGTAATACATCCTATTGGGCACAGACAGCGTGAGACTGCACTACGTATGTTCATTTGAGAACGTAACGCTCTCTGCCAAAACCTACCTTGTTCGTTCAGGGAAAGAGTTACACGTACAAGTGGGGTATCCACAGGGGTCAGCCTTGTGGGTCAGCACTGGTTGCAGGAGTCCTGGCAGCTTTCAGAAGGGGTTAACACAAATAGTCACCTTGTGTCATAAAAACAAATGACCAAGCCTACTATAAAGTTAAAGATGCATAATGGATTGGAATAATATATGCTTATCCTAATTACTTCATGGACAAATAACTTTGAATTAATTTGTAGCAGTGTATATTTTTAAACTATTTGGGAAGGGAGGGGGAGGTTCTTTATAGTATAAATATATTTCACTCCAGCCCACTATATATAAAATCTATTTTCCTCAGAACATACTCATTTTCAGTAGTATTACGACCAGAATGTTTTGGTATGTTGCATTTGTATTTTTCAATCAATGACCAACGTACAGTTACCAGCAGAACATCTCAACTCTGCACCATTTGCCCATCACAAACTGCCAAATTGTTTTTTTTTTCCCTGCTTTTCTTTCTTTCTCCTTCTTTCTTTAAAGTGCCCCCTACAGCTTCATCTTTACAATCAGATTTGACTGGTTACAGAGTCCGATTCCCAGTAATATAGCGACTGAAACAATAAATACGGATCTACAAAAACATTCTGGTTATCTTCTATAATTGCAATGAAATATATCACAATATATTATATACCTACACTTATAATACATGCACAAACATGTCTCACATGGACAGACACTACAAAAAATTACCTTCCCCCCGAATGCAGAAAAAGTAAGAAAAAGGGATTTTGGTCCAATCCATATGAAGGGTAAAAGAAATCAAAAATGTTAAGTTAACGCCCCTCTACCCACCTCCCCCAGTAAAATACTGACAACCCCCAGCCCCCAGCTGTTTTGGCCTAGCCATGAGAGGGGAACGTCTCTATCTTTAGCCTTGGCTACAGTTTGAGATCACCTCTTTTGACAGGGCTACTGTCCACGTCCCCACGTTCTCTCCAAGTGCACAACATCACGGGTTGGCTGATCACAGAGCAGCCCACAAGTCATGGAGAGCACCAGCCCCAGGTGACCGACTACCAGTCCCGCGACAGCTTAGTGTTCTGATCCCTTTTGGGAGGTGCAGGGGGTGGCCCCCTCCGTAAGGTTGCATAGCCGGATATGTGACTGCCCCCGAAGCTGCTCGTCTTCTGCTGGTCGGCCAGAAGCTCCGGTGGGGGTGGTGGCAAGGCCATGTCGTCCATGGTGGCGGTGGGCTCTGCTCTGGACATCCGGGCAGAGGACAGGGAGCCGTGCCGGGTGATGGATTTCCGCTGCAGCGTCCGGTTGAGGTCTGCCAGGAATCCTGGCTGAACGCTAAGGCTAGACTTAGGTGAAGTGGGCACTTGGGGGCCAGGTGTTGCCGGTGACTCTGCGACGTCTGCCTGCGTCAGCCGAGTGCTGTCGTTCCGCTTTGGACGTGTGGGTGGTGGAGCTTTTTTAACTGATGGTTTCGACCATGCCTGAGGCTGAGGGTTGACCACAGCAACTTTTGGGGAAGTGCTGCCTGAAAACACAGATGGTATCTCAACAGGTGGGAGAGGAAGATCTATTTCAGGTGGTGGTGGTGGAAAGTCTGAATCCGATGGCGGAGAAGGAAATTCAACCATGGGTTCCTTCCCAGATACACCTGGAGCAGGAGCCCTGGCCGGGATCCCTCCCTGCGGAAGGACAATGGGCAAGCTCACACCAGAGAGATTGAGCTTTCCAGGCTTTGGAGGGGCCACAGGAGGTGATGACTCCTTTGATGGAGACCCTGATGGCTCTGGTGGGTGTGCAAATTTGCTGACAAGGCGGTCCACTGAAGGTCTCTTGGACTCACTGTACTCAGTGGAGCTGGTGGACTTGATGCTGGAGTTCCGCTGAGGTGTTGGAGGCGGTTTCTTTGCTCCAGGGCTTGATGTCTTGCTGGTCTTTTTGACTGGAGACCCTGATTTGTCAGGGGGGGGAGAACCTGCAGAGGTAGCTGGGGAAGGAGGCGGAGGAGGAAACACTAAGCTGCTCTCTGGTGGAGGAGGTGGGAAATCCGGTGAGGGAGCAGAGGCAGGCTGCCATTTGGGTTTTGCCTTCACCGCTGGAGGTGACTGGGGAGCCACACTCAACGGAAGGGGTTTCAGAGGCTGGGGCTCAGTAGCAGGTGGGCTTGGAGGAGGTGGGAACTGGCTGACTATCTGCTTCACTACTGACGGCACTGGGGATTGAGGGGATGGGGGAGGCTTCATAGAAAAACTCTGTTGCTTTGGAAATGTTGGGGGAGGAGTGGGGCCTGGAGGGGCCGGGGGTAGCGGAGGCACCTGGGGAGATGTGACACTTGGCTGTTTCTTAATTGCAAGAGGCAAGGGAACTGGCACAGGAGAGGTGATGTGTGAGACCCCCGGTGACGCTGCCTTCCTGCTAGGCTGTGGAGGGAGAGCTGTCATGAGAGGCTTTGGGGGTGCTTGGGGTGGTGGTGGGGCAGGCACAGGGGGAGGAGGTGGTGGCAATGGTGAGGCAGCAGCAGCAGCCGCCTGACTTATATTTGGTTGAACCTGATGGATTTTGGGAGGGGGCGGCGGAGGCGTGAACTGTGGTACAGAGGGGGCAACAGGTGCTGGCTTCAGTTGTGCCATGGCTGAGCCTGGTGTGGGGGGAGGAGGAG
>JACDJE010000003.1:514526-576455 GCA_016647715.1 Pavo muticus
GGGGGGGAGTGGGGGGGATGGCTGTGATGCTGTATAGGGGGTCACCACTTTTGTCTGTGGGGACACCGGAGGTGCAACGGAGATGAAGGGCCGACCTGCAGGCTCCATTCGGGCCTATTGGGAAGGGATTTTTAGTGAAAGTAGAGAGGGAGAAAAAGATAGAGAGAGAGGGAGGGAGGGAGACAAAGAGATTATGAAGTCAAGATCTAAATGTGCCTATCATTAAAAATTAAGTGGCAGGATTATAGCATGCAGGAATATTAGGAAAACAATGCAGCAAGAGATAGTCCTTTATGCTGACAAGCCTGAACTGTACAGTACGGCCAGCCAGGCCAGTAGGGGGGGCTGGCAAGAATCACCGGGGCCAGGTCTACTCCAAGCTGTGCTGAATGGCAGGGAGAAAATACGTTTATCTGGGGGACAGGCAGCTGTACCAAGTGAGAATCACTGATCCTCCTGTGAGCAAGCATAATGAATCAATCTGAACGCTGCCCAGAGTGCCCCTGGCCACAACAAATGACACCATGCAGAGCAAGAGCCTGCAGGCATCTCTTCACTCATTCAGACTGGAGTTAAACCATACCCAGGCCTCCCTGAGCATCTGGCAAGCCTTCATGTTGTTAGCTTAGGCCTTAACACTGCTTAGCATTAGAGCACAGAATTCCTGAACTGCTCTAAAACACATAAAGAGCAAGCTCTATGGAGGAATACTTCTGAGATCCTTCCATTCCACATGCTCTGACATCAGCGCTGTCAAGGAAAAAAAAAAAAAGAGGAAAAAGAGGGAGTAATGAAGTTTCCTAAGAAAATTTCCCCAGAGGGAAATGCTTAGAGACAGTTAGCTTGGAAAAGAAAAGCTAGGCATGCAGCTATTATGTTATTCAGAAAAAAGACAGACTGGGGAGAACTGTATAAGAGAAACAGCAATGGAAAAGCAGCAGGCAATAATGCTTTAGTCTACTTATTGGGTTTTGTTCTTGTTAAATTGTTTCTCTAAGATTGTAAACCTACATTCTTATTAAAAATTAAAAAGATAATAGTATTGTTCAGGTGTATCAGAACCACAACTACCTAGTACAAAGCGGTTTTGCTACAAGCCAAGTTGTCATCTTCACAGTGCACAACTTAAAATCATGCATTAGAAATGCAATACCAACGTGGCAACTAAACACACTCAGTACCTATACTTCACTGGTAGATATTTTGCCACAAGTTAGCCCAGTTACGCTCATTTGTGCTGCATAAGCTTGTTTACAATCATTTTAAACACAGCTGCACAGTTTCTATATGCACAGGGATAATACAAAAATATTAGAGTAAGAAACAATAAATAGTAATTTACAACAAACATGAGGTGTGCCTCTCTACCCGTCATATTAAGCCCGTAAGGCAAGAGTGTACGTAGTTCTGGAGCTACATCGGTGTGTTCACACAAGCAAGGGGAGATCTTGATCTCTTGCATATTGTTAGTCTGTAATTACCATTCTCCCAATCACTCAAGTTAATGTATTTTCAAGTAGCAGCCCCTGACCTTAATTTGGCCCTGTATAAGGCACCACGGGTGTGCTGACCTTAGCTGTGCTGAGCTTCGCTTTTGATACCTGAGACAGCAAAAGGCAACAGGAAAAATAAAAGCAGCATAAAACAGATAGGGAGACTGAGGCATAAAAGAACAGCTCTCTCTGAACAGCAAGACTTTAGAGAATCTGAAACAGGGAACTGTCCCTCATGCCTTGTCACGTAAAGCATACAGAGCACTCATTTTAACACCATTTGTAGCATCTCATTTGAAATAACATTTTCAAAATCTAACAACAAGACAATGAGATTTTCACTGCCCAGCTGCGATGAATGCGTGCAGGTGAACACAGCATTCTTTAGGCGGAGCAGTCTTTCAAAATATGAACTGGGCAGACTACTGGCATTTTGGGAAAGGTGACTTTGTAAATCTTAGGTTTAAATCCTCTCACCCATTGAAGACGGTCATTTTCACAGTGAGCAAATTAAACACACGATGGGAAAGATTACTGTATCTCAGGATGGCAATCTATTCCCACTCCCATATAAGCAAATTACATTTCCACAATCAGAAAAAATATTCAATCATACTTTGCTTATAGAAAAACCTTGAAACAGATCATTGTCCTTGTTTATCCTTATTGCTAAGTGATGCCCTATGCATCTTAAAAATGACTTACTGCATTGCATACCATCTCAATTCATATTTCTATCATATATCATCATGGCTATCTGGAAATCCCAGAAATCCTATAAAAATAATAGTAACTACTGTTTAAAATAGTAACTGTGAAGTTTCTTTAGCTGTTTTTCCTAAGCAGACAAGTTTTTGCATTTGAACTGTTTGCTATCTCTTCCTGTGACAGTTGCATTTGGATTGGTTGGCCAGTTTCAGTCAAGCATGACAGATGTGTAAATCTCAGTATATTTTCAACTTCAGTAAACAGAAGTGAAATTATTGGCACCTGTAAATAGGGGAAAAGCAGGCAGACCCAAAGCCAACCAGTGCAACATCCTGACCGGCCTCGGCGTCATCAACCTGCCGAGCCAAGGGATGCTCTGTTCTGCCCTGCTTATTGAAGAGGGTAAGAGAAGGGTGACATGGGGAAGAGACTGTTGCAGAAGTGGAAAGGAAATACTGAACAAGCCTCCAGTCATTTTGCCACTTGCAGCAATCTGCCTTTAAATATTTCCTGAGCAAGCTTTGTCACCAAAAGCTAAAGCACTGGGGAATTACTAACACTGAAGATACTGTTTGGAGACTAGTCTCCCTAAACCAGCATGTCTCAGTATCTACAATTGCAAATACCTTTTCATGTAAATGACAATTGTATCAATACTGTTGTTTCCTTTCTTGTCACAGAGTTAAATATTTTCTATTGCTAACCTGATTTATTGAGCCCTTCCTCGGGCCAGACCTGCACAGGTTAAAAAAGAAAGTACTGTAGTTTTACTTAAGTTATATTTGTGACCAATTTACTCAGAATTTTCTTAGCATGGTTTCAAATTATAATTTTACTAGGTTAATTTCATTTGGATTCTTTGGATATTTTAGGGTGATCCATTCACCTGTGCTACGTGTGAGGAAGAGAAATACACCTTTTAGTGAATTTGTACATAGAAAGGAATTACAATTGATGAAAGCTTGAAACATGGATGGCTCTTAATAGGGAGCAGTCTGAATATTTTATTTGTAAAAATGCTTTAATCAGATAACAAAAATTATTGGGGTTTATTTAAATGAGCAATTGCCAGTGGCACTATGGACTGGATAAGAACAGCAGTGGTCCACAGTGCTAAAATTCAGTTTTTCTCCAGAATTTCATAGTGTGCAGAAGCAAGATCTCGTATGAAAACCAAAACTTCAGAAAACAGTAACATTACAGTCTCATAGTAGTACTCTTCCACCTCTGTAGAATAACATGCTACCAACCAGCCCCTGCACAAATAATGCATCCTGTACACATACACAAGCCATCTGCTGATGAACATGCAGCAGTTTTGCACACATGCAGCAGAAAAATTTGGGTCACAGTTTAGCAAGCTATGTTATGTTCCTGGGCTGAGTACTACTTTGCTATTACATTCAGAAAATTTCCAAGCCCGCAGACACTGCAGAAAATTTACAAGTCTCAAAGAATACAGCCAAGCCAGTTTTCACATTGTGCCACCTGTTCTTTTTCATTTGTACATGTGATGTGCTGTCTTATTTCTAGTTATTTATCTGATGCACCAATGTCAGGTGTAGCGACCCGTGGTTTTCTTTTAAAAAGCATGCTTCTCTAGCTTGGACCTACAGTCTGGGAAAGATTCAAAATTGCATGAGAGAAGATACCTTCCTGCAACATTCTGCCAATGTACTTCCATACGTAATTGCTGCAGTTAATACCAATATTATGGCTGCTCAGGAAATTCCTTTGAGCCTGAAAACCAACTAGATGAAATGACAGTTCTGCTGTGTGTGAAGATATTCACTACACCAGTCAACTACTAGACAAAAAACTAACCAAATCACCACAGACCCCAGGAATAAATGGATTACTGTCTTATGTAACTTTCTGTCAGCAAAGGAGATATCAAATCTGTCTTTAACCGCAACTGAAGTCAATTTTAATACTACTGCTTAACAGTATTTGTGTTTACTGCCTTCATTTCCACAGAATATAATCCCAAACATTGGAATAGAAACTACTACAGCGTGCCTTAAGCAGGCGTACCTGCCTTCAGGTCTCAGTTGTTTGCACCTTTACAGTCGGAAGATGTGGCTAGTTAACAGAAGAAAATCTTAGTGAATTGATTTCATTCGTTAGCTTTTAACAGCTGATCTTTTTATTGTTCTTTATAGAACTCTAACTAATAGGATTATTGTGAAAGGCTGTCGCATGCCCTCAAAGACCAGAAGGCTTCTGTGCGCACTAATAAAAACAAGAACAGAAGGTTCTATGAGTGAATTCCCTGAAAAAGCGATTCCTGAAAAAAGCCCAAACCAATTACATGGCAGTGTACGTAAATAACAGAGTAAAAAGACAAAAAAAATCCATCCCCACTCCAGACAGAGGTGGGAGAGGTAACGCTCTGCCTTGTGCATTTTGTTGTGTGTTGATTCTCAAACTAAAGTCTTCTTGTTACCTTGCTGGATTCCTCCAGTTGTGTGCCTCGCTTCCAGGCCTCAGAGAACATGGAGCTGACAATACTTTGGGAACGGACATGTCCAGTCGGCTGGGTGTCAGAAACTCCACTGTCAGACTGATTAGAATGATTTGATTGAGATTCTGTTTAAAAGAAAGTGAAGAAACAGCATATGTTTCTGAATAAAAGAGTAAAGCTACTGTGCTTATAATGGAACTCTGTGTGTCATTTACTGGTCACACTTGTTAAACATTTAATTGCAACAAATGACACCGTTCCCACAAACTACTCCGTATGTTCCCACTCACAGCCAGCCCACTGAAGACTGCTGTCTAGACAACAAAACAGAATAACAGAGCATATTCCTGCAGGCACGCAAAATTTGCCTCAGAAGCAGAATCACCATTTTGAATCTCTGAAGAGATTGTCCGGATTTAAAATTGTCAGTCAACAACAGCTGTTTGCATCATTAAAGCATAGAGCTGGACTTTTCTTTTTTTCAAATACATGAAGATAGAGGCATCACAAATTTGAAAGGAAGCTTCCTCAGTATCAGAAGAACACACTCTTTTGGAGGTGAACGACCAAGTACTACACGTTCTGAAAACACACACCTCTGCAAGTAATGTAAAACACATTTTTAGATTAATAGTCCATTCCTCCCCCAAATAGCCTCTCTTACAGTCTCCAAGTATTTGGTAACGAAAAAAGTAATTAAATCTTTCTATTAAGAGACAAGTCACATAATTACCTGGCAAACTAGATGAGCTGGAGCCTGACTTGATACTGGAGCTAGATAAGGAAGTCCAGTCATATGCCGATTCTGTTCTCTTTAGTGCATCTTGATAGTTCATATACAGTTGCTTCCCATACTAAGCGAAATGACAAACAAATTTAACCACTATATAGGCTGTGTACCCTTTTCAGTCTGTTGATCTTCACCTTTGGCTTGTCTGTTCTACCTTTTTGCCCCTCAGAAAAAGGAGAAACACCCAGAGACAAAAAAAGCACGCTCTCTGTGAAGGGTTTCACACAGAATTAATTCAGTGCAAATTTCGTTTTGATTTGCTTAACAGCAGTGGCAGCTTCCTCCCCACAGACTTTTGCATTTTTATTAAAAAATTGCTAAAAGAAAAAAATGTTTATGCTAGAACAGACAGCATCAAACTAGCTAGATAAATGCAAGAAATGGGCTAATGAATAAACTAGCACAACCTGGAGATCTTAGAAAACACCTATGTCAAACCCAAAGTTTCTTCTTTTCCCCACACAAGCCTTCTTTTTAAAGTCTATTAAGGGAGTAGCTAAAATTAAGCCAAGATATCAGTTTTGTCATTTGACAAATAAGTGTATCAAAAATAGAAGGAAAGGGTTCATTTTTTCTAGAGAATTAAACACGTAAGACGACTGTATAGTTGACATTCAGAACAGTTAAGTATAGGCAAGTTAGATTGAGCACGTGTTTTGCCAGATAACTCTAAGTAGTTTCATACAGACCATGACAACAATGGAAGACTGGCTCGAGGATGTTACCTTAGCAATGCGGATGCCATTGATCCACTGGTGTAGAGTTCTGACATCATCACAGCAAAGATACTTGATATACTGGGATTTCTTCTGGATCTGAGGATGCTGCATAGAAACATTAACCATTACCATTATTTTAATAGGTAGGTAGGCAAGGAGAGCTATTTAACTGCTAAGGTTTATAAAAACAAATTTACTGCTGTAAGCTCGAGTGGTAGAGCATGCTTTGAGTTGACTTACAAATATTTGGAAGCGTTTCAGGAGGTAGGGGGAGCTGTTTTACACAGAGATTGACAGTATGTCTAGTGAGCATTGACTTCTGGTTTGAAACACTAGGAAAGGGTGAGTCTTTCAGTATTTTAGTTCTGCACCTTCTACCTACTTACAGAGCCTTCTGTACCCTAAGACTCTTCATACGTGTTTCTACTCTCAAGCCAAGTGGTCAGAACAGTCTCAGCTTGTAAAAAACTGCAAGCAAGAGAAGCCGAAGTGTTAAGAGTTCTCTCCTTTACTGCTCTATGGACTAACCACCACTGGAGGGAGACAAATAGTATTTCAGTCTCCCCTCACACCAGCATACAGTAGTGGAAAACATTAACATGGCATGAATGAGACACTCTACAAATGACACACTGTTGAGCACAATTCTGTTCACAGCTTGTAGAACCCTTAAGGTTCCTGTCCTTCTGATACGGTGTGGTTGTTTAAAATACTTGTGCTCCCAAATGCATGTAAAAAAAAAAGAAAAAATACTGTATTTATCACTACAGGAGTAAAGAAATTTGTATTTTTCAAAATCAAACACTGGAATTCACTCTGGATGGCTCACCATTGCTTGCTGTGTTGTAGAAGTTCTGTGTCTCAAAGATGTCATGGCAACTGACGTAAAAAATTTAACTTCAACATTTTCATGTCTTCCCTTACGCTCACAACAGTAATAAATTATTATTATCTTTCAAAATCTACTGAGATAAAACTTTGGGTTATTCTGGGTGATCAATAAACTAGAAAAAATAATTCACTCAATCTGTAAAAATGACATGGATAGAAAGTGGCATGAAATCATGAGAAATCAATTTTATACAAGCAACTTATAAATACCTACAAACAGTGGTATTTTTGCCTTTAATTGCATTCAATTAACTATTCCAATGACTTATAAAAACACAGAAAATATTTCCAATTTTGATTTTATGCCTTCTTCCTTAATCTCATGTCCCATACTTGATACTCAATATCTACCTGTCAGTGGGCCCAAACATATGTTGCCCTCTCTGTTAAAAGAGGAGATGCTTTTTTCGCATCACAGATTGGCAGCCACACACTCCAGGCACAACAACCGTTTTAATGTACTGACATACCTAGCACTACATGAGACAAGATGATAAAAGAAGGAAATATTAAGTTCAACTGTAACTATCTTGTTACTTGCACCACTTTCAAATTCATGAAAATACTTTACTTGCTATGAATGTACTGTGAAAATACTTTAAATAGCTTTGTAGCTAGCTATCTTGCAAGAGCTAACACTATTTTGAACAATGTGTGAGTGTTAAGGGAGGTTTTTGTTTTCTTTTTTCTTGTAGGGGCAGGTAGCGACAAGAGGAGGGGAAATGGTTTTAAATAGGAAGAGAGTAGATTTAGACTAGATATCTGGAAGAAATTCTTTACTGTGAGGGTGGTGAGACACTGGAACAGGTTGCCCACAAGGTTGTGGATGCCCCCTCTGTGGAAGCATTCAAGGCCAGGCTAAATGGTGCTGTGAGCAGCCTGGTCTAGAGGGAGGTGCCCTGGCCTATGGGAGGGGGGTTGGAACCAGGTGATCTTGGGTTGGATCCCTTCCAACCCAAACCACACTATGATCCTATGAAATCGATGCAATCTAAAATAACCAAAAGCATTAATTAATTAATAACCCTACTGTTTAAGATTAGGTCATTGATTCCATAACATTTTTTCTATTTGTATTTCTACTTGTCTTTATACTAAGAAGTTTCTTCCTTTATAGCATCCCCGTCTCCCCTAGTTGGGGGATATGGGTAGGCTTGACACTAATACCAATTACTGCACAACTCTGAACCTATGCTCTGAGAAGACAGGAAAACCCTGACGTTAGTGTTTCAAAGAGCATTAATCCACTAAATCTGCATTGCTATAAGGCAGCTGCCAAAGATTTGGTGTTACACTTGAGAACAAAAAGAAAATTAAATAAACTAGGAGTCATCAGTCTGGCAATTCAGAGCAATATGAAAATATTTACAAAGTCGTGAGGAGCACAGAGAACAGGCAACAACTATTTCCTTACCTTCAGCACTAAGCAGTAGTCTGTGGGAGCTTTGTACTTGTTCCGATAGTCCTGTCCATAGTAAACGTTGACATGATCTAGCTGTAGAAAGCACACGAGATCCCGCGAGACCTATTAAGTACAAAAATATTAATTTACAAAACATCTACATAAGAAAACCACGAACACTGGAAAAAAACCACTCTAGTGTTAAGATTCAATACTAATATAAGGTCTATCATTAGTTTCAGTCTGATTCCAACACTACCAATACAGCAAGGGAACGGAGCCATGCATAAACTCTTCCACCAGGCCTTAATTTTTTTTTAACCAGGATATTCTTTTTCAAATTAGTCTAGTGTGTGTGTGTGTGTGTGTGTGTGTGTGTGTGTGCACCCACGTATTTGTGTAATAGTTTCTCCAAATGTTTGAGTTTTTCCTCATTTACTAGACTTACACTTTTTTTTGTGTGTGTGTGTGTGTTCATTTGTATTTTGCCTCTTGACAACCAATTGCAGCAGACTGCTAATAATTACTCAGAGTTGGTATCAGAATGGATTAAACAGGACTGATTTGACTGGGAAGTTTAAGATCTGCTGTTAATTAATCTTGGTAATAATCAATGTGTACAAATCCTAATGTGACCACAAGTATAATTGTAATGTTTGGCAGTGATTGCAGGGCACAGAATTTCCACAGGATGTCCTGTATAGCGATTGCTTTAATGAAGTCAAAGGCTTTGAAAAGAACATCAGAGTTCAACTCTAAAAGGAGCTAATGCACTGACAGAGCACAGGGACAACTCCCTCATCACTGACATCTGTGTGGGAAGTGGATTCCCTGCTCAGGGGACCAGTTGATGCTATCAAGACCTACGCATTTACAGACAACTTGAACTTGCAGTAATTCACCCTTGATGCTATAATGCATTTGTAGCAGTTATTTCTTTTCATTATTGAAACATGCAGAATATTAGTAAACGACATAAAGAAATGAAATATTTACCAGTTTCAAAATGTACCACAAATTGGTCTGCAAAAAATCCCTTTTGAATGAACTAATGAAACTAAATTCAATAAAATTATGCTCACTGATTATGGAGTTGGCCTGGTATTTTACAATTGGAACCTGCAGTGCAACTTGGTCCTTCACCTGAATTCTAGGTGAGAAAAGACAGCTCCCCAAATCTTTTTTCTTGGGTGTTTCTGACCACCTAAGCCCAAACTCACTCAAAAAACAGACCCCTGTTGTCTTGCATTTTTAAATACGGGGTTAGACAATTCATATCAAGTGTCACCACAGTAATTTATAGTAAATCTATAATTCATTTGCACAATAAAGCTGCACTTTTAATTAAAGGATGCGGCTTCAGGAAGGGCACAGCTAATAAGGCTGACTCTTGTGCACAAACGATTTATCAGCAATAAACAAGACAGGTAAATTGCTTTAAAATAGCTTACCTTTGCCTTCCCCTTAGGAACATAGTAGATTCCTGAAGCTCGAAGAAGAAAGTAACGTTTCTTCCAAGACTTCTTACCATCCTCTTTCAGCCACAGAACTCCTTCAATTTCTGGCACAGTTACAGAACTTCCACAGAAACATTCCTGTAGATAAGAAACTGTGTTTTGGAAAGTGACAGAAAGAGAACGTACAGCATGCAGCGTTTTGTTTTGCTTTTTACTAAGGCTGAAATTCTGTATCTAAGGAATGCAGACATAATAAGGAGAGTTCGTTCTCTGTTCAGTATGATCACACAGCTATCACACTTCAGCATAGGTACGTCTACAAGAATGTCACAAAATCATTCTGTTTTCAGCTTATGAATGCTATAATTTATTGTTTGATCAATTTGCTCCGTGCTTCCTTTTTTGTTGTCCTTAGTTCTGTAATTTATTTGATGTGTTCAATATTAAATAACTTCCCTTTCTGTCACTCACTTTTTAAATCTAATTTTTAGTGGTTTATTTTAAAATGTAATTGAAATTGTTTTTAACTACTTTGCTTACTAATAAAACCTAAGATACTAACGTGGACTAGTCACTGAACCAACGCTACAGAATTTCATACAGAGTAACAATCTGAAGGGTGCTAAAAACAACTCTGTCATCTCGGGTCAGCAGATAAGCAGTAGTTCTCCAGATTTCAACTGTGTTTAACCACCATTACAGGTAACCTCATTTTGGTTGTCAAACAAAATGAAGACATTTCACGTAACTTACTTTATATGAAATACAGTGACATTAAAATAGTTATTTATCTCAAATGTAACATATTCCATTTTCCCACATCTATATTCAGATCCATCCATTAAATTCAATAACCACAAAGTTTTAGAGTTTAGTTTCAAATGTTGATGTTCTTTTTGTTTTGGCAGTCTCACCTCTAGCAGCACCTCTTTATTTCTGTCTGCCATCTCAGAGGTTTCTTTTTTCCCCAGAAGATAGTTCTGTAACAAGAGAAAGGTCAGTATTTCTACAGCCATTCTGAAATAAAGCCAAATAACATTTCTCATTTGCCTGTCTGTAGGAGTAAGAAAAAAGGTGCTAAGAACGATACTGTGATTAAACAAAACTTCATAATCCAGCTGAAGCTACCAGACTGCTAAATCATACATGGAACTTGATAAACAACCACCTCATCCAGAAGTACCAATCAGTCCCAAGCCTTATCCTAAAGTCTCATAACAACATTTTCCTGGCTTTCCACACAACAATAAGCTGACTGGTGCAACATATCCAGAAATAAAAGTAGCGTGAACTTGAAAATGCTGCAGGATCTTAAAATCTGTTAAATCCTGACATTATGTGCTGACAGAAGCACACGCAGAAGAAATGCACGCCTTTCCACCTTGCTCTGATAGTTTCTCTGAATAAACATATTTGACAAAGAACTACTAAATACTCCTCATCTTATTAAAAAGAGCCATTAAGCATAGCTACTCTATCTTATTTAAGAACTACTCCTATGCTTTTCTTCAGCTTGGAAAGGACTGAGACAATGACAATCTTCTTCCTAACCTCTCGCTCTTACCGTTAATGTTAATGTTAGCTCTTACTGGAAAAAAACAATTTTTATAAGTTCCAGATCAAGCCTTCAAATAAAGGAGAAATGTGTATTAAAAAATTGGTTTTATGCTGGTGTCTTGTGCTTGTGGGCAGTGCATACTATATGTAATGAAAGTAAATATTTATCAACAACATAGTCTTAAAACAATTTTTTTTTGGCAGCGTTCTGCAGCTTCCTAACAAAGCACAAGAGCAAGACCTGGTTTTCAATTTTCGCTTGAAAGTACACGTACAGCGTCCAAAAGGATGTCCATGCAAAATTGCTACTCAGTTTGCTAGGTAAATAGGGAGCCCAGATCCAAGAAGTTACCACACAAATGCCATACCAACACAAAAATAATCCATGACCTCAAATGGCAATTCATTACTAAGAGTTAGAAGAGATCAAGTTATAGATATGCAATACTTTTCAGCTCCAAATTCTTCAAAGAGTTGCCTCCTTGGTAATGAACTGCTGCTGGATATCAAATGTGTAGTTAACATTTCAAAATCTCCATTATCATCCCTCAATAATCAGTTCCCAAGAGAGAAGAGGACCCTTTTGTTTCCTAGACAGGGAATGCGAATGAATAGAGGCAAGTCCCAACTTTCACAGGGAAGTGTACGTCCTCCTTTTGTGTCACCTGACCATAGCGTGGCTGTCCTCTTCAAAACATTCAGTAAAGAATGAACACACAGTGGAGCAGCAATACTCTCACCAATATCTGCCAATACTTTGCTTGCTTATTTATTTTTGTGAACAGCACTAAGTACAACTGCCATGAAACTGTGCCTTTATCACCATTAAAATTGCTCACAAATACATTAGGAAACAGCTTCAGCTGTTTTTGTTAGGCATCTATTTTGTATCAATCACAGCATGGATGTACATGGCATTGAGACAAAGTTGCCTGGCATTTTTACATATACACAAGTATCAAAATAGAAATATTGAAATGAATGCTACCAAAAGCATTATGAAATGGCAATCAGACATGCACAAACATACATTCAACATAAGCCTCAGGCTCACCTGGGGATTCTTAAAAAGTGCGTATTTCTCTATACGTTCCACAAACATTAGTTTGTTTTGACTGTCTCTTGTCCAATTGAGAAGATTTTCAACTAAATTTTCATGATCTTCAAAGATCCTTTCTGCAGCAATAATACAAGAGCAAACATTTTCATCAGTCGCTTTCTGTGAAATAAGCTACACTGTAGTTTCATCTGGGAGACAAGGCATGTACAGGAAGGAAAAACACTTCAAGACCTACTAAAACGGGGAAGAAATTTCCAACACAAATAAACTAAAAAGAACTTAGTGAACATTCAGACGTGCCTAGCTTAATTTTACACACACAAACACATACACACACACACTCAGTACTCTCACTTCTCTCCGTTCATGCTTATGTCGGCAACAGTATAATAAGCCTGAATAACCCATTTTTTGAACTTGACAAAGCTAACGATCCCACAAGAAAACAACAGACTCAAATAACAATATCTGAAATGTTATAAGAACAATTAAAAAAAGCAATCACATTTATATGTACTCTGGTTAACAGAGCTCTTGGAGGAATTTATTAGGCGGCTTTTTCTGCATAAATTTTGTATCTACATCCCCAGTTGCTATCTCACTCAGAGTGTCAAGAAAAGTATTAAGCAATGATTAGAGGGAAAACAAAATCTTTCTGAAAGGTAGAAAAACCATAGTTAGTAGGGGTATGGCAGAAGAATTCAGAAAACGGACCATGACTCTGTTGAGATGGTTTTCACCAGTGTGGGACACTGAAAATCAGCAAGAAGGAAAAGAGGAATTTTTAAAAAGAGGAAAAATTACTGAAATGGTAAAGAAATACCTGAAAATTCTTATCCTAAACCACTGACCAGTACTCTTCTTTAAAAGACACTCAAGTAACACCTCGCTCTCAGCGATTATTTCCCTTTTCACATAGGCCATAGTGTCACTTCGGCAAAACAGTTTTCAGAATTCTTTGGGACTTACTTAACATTTAATTAGCCTGTTAAAACAGAACATATTCCTCTCCAAATCAATTACTACACATTTTTACAGAGAGCATATGACACTGACCATATCCAGATCAAGGAGCTCTTATTAAAGGAGACTGAGATGACAGAGGACAACTCAAAATCCTCAGTGATTAAGAACACTAAAAAGAGTGAATGCAACAAAACGTCATCTGTAGGGAATGAACTAAGATTTAATATAACAGAGGAACAACACAGGAAGTTAATAAGGTCTGGGTGAGATCTTTAAGATTCGTAGGATAACGAGTCATCCTCTAACAGACTTTTTGTATGGTGAGTTTTTTTTATTCCTTGTCTCACTCCTACACGAAGAACACATCAAAACCAAGGGGCTCAGTTACCAGATATTACTAAAATTCTTCTATCAAACCTTCAAATTTAGACATCGTTTTAATACCAAGGAAGAAAACATTCCCATGTCCATTTGAAACAACGTGTAGTAAAGTTCATGCAGAATTGAAGTCTGACAAACAAATTCACAACGATGAAACAAGATTCTTAGCACTGGATAATAAATATTTTGAAGTTAAGAATTTAAATTAATCTGAAGACACAGATATGCATAAGCATCACATCAATAGATAAGAATTATAAACGTTTATAAATAAATTACTTACCCATCTGCAATTCAGAGATGGTTTCCACCAATGACCAGTCTAGACTATAACCACAATGTGATTTGTCCATCAGATTGTCTAATACTTGTCTCACTGTCTGCCTCTCATCCACCATCATTGTTTTTGAGCTGTCATCAGACATGTGGACTCTGATCACCAACTATTGAGGAGAAAATCAGAAGAACACGAAGAGGTTCAACTCACCACATTTTCTACATTTCAAATAAAAATGTACTTTTTAAGACCTTGTTTCTTTTTCTAAGATTTCGCTAAATAACATAAAATATTGAGACCATTCAATGTTTTCCTCAAAACCTAAAAATCCATAAACAATGGTTTGTCTCAGAGAAACTTAAGGCACTGTTTACTACGGTAAGTAAAGGTCTTCCCAATGTCATGTGCACATACTTCAGTTGTGCAATTAGAAAAAAACCCTCCTGCCAAAGCGTCCTGATCCGATTAATGAAATACCTGTGTGACAATTTTCTCACTGGTGTAGGTGGCACAAGCGTAGATCAAGAATTATGCACGAACTTACACAGAAGATACTTTTTCAGATTTGCAAGTGAAGCTTTCTGCCTGCTTTTTCCCTACTTTCTAAAAACGTTGATCATACATGCAGCATACCTACACTAAATCTTATTTTCCTGGAGACATTAAGCATTAGGGTAAAACAAATCTACTTTTAAAACACAGGGGCTTTTCAGAGTCCACTTTAAAGAGGTCACTGCCCAGATAGAAAAACACAGTTAATTTTTTCAATTAATAAAAAGAAATCCAAAGTCAACGGATTTTTCTTGCCAATCGTTATGCTGCTTGCTTCCTTTTCACTCCTTGCTCAGCTGCAAAAGTTGCAATGCAGTAGTTGAAATACACTAGCATTACTAGTTTTTAATTCCCATCTTCCAACTCGGGACATTTTTTCAGGTTTTGATTTATAAACACTAAACTAGAAGCCAAAATTACTGAAACACTTCAAAATTAAAATAAGGCAGCTAAATTTGGAAGGAACACCTTAAAGTCTTTGATATTGCATCAGGTGGTGTCAGACTTTCTTCACTTTGTAACTTCTCTCTGTAATCTGAAATGCTTGCATTCTATTTATCACTGGAAAATCCAACGACGCGTGTGCATAAAGAAGGGGATATGTGAAGAAACTCACATTTGAAGGTGAGAGTGCTTAACACGCAAAGACAGTCTCAGGAGGCTAAATCTTTGTTTCAGCTGTAGGTGGCGAACTATTCTAACAATGCACTGGCTACAAAATTCTTTAAGCAAAACATAATTGTATTAGATATGCGAGGATTTTTTGACTGGCGTCTAGATGAAAAAGCACATTATCACTCTAGATCGGAACACTATGGCGTTCCTGTTTTCTGTAAGGTATCTTAGTGGTAATAGACACAAATGAGAAGTACTACGCCTGCACTGTCCAGGTGAAAATTAAAAATCTCAAAACAGCATAAATAATTCACCTTTTTCACTTGCGCCTCTTTAATCTTCTCTAATGCCACTCTAATCTTCTCAGCCTTCAGTTTAGCAGCCTGTTCCTCCTGAGGGGGCAAGACACACCAAATCACAGTTAAACACACTCCAGGTGAGCTTTAGCAGATTTAATTTTGAAGCTATCGCGCTTGAATACATCTGAAATTTACCCACCTACTATTTATTAGCAATGATGAAGACTATTATTTTTTAAAAAGTGTTACTTTACACGTCTGACACTTAGAAATACTAATGCCATTACCTCCAAAATAACATATTGGAGGTATATATTTTACATATACACGCTTGGTCCATCTCTATTCTCTCTATTCTAAGTAGCCTAGCACATTATTACCAAGTATTTTACCATATGTATTTAAAGTCATAGTCTTGGACAAGACACATTCAACAACAGTTCACAACTGAGCGCAATCAACAGACTTATGGCCAACAGACATACAACAAATACAACAGCATAAAGAAAGTACTGAAAACAAATCCTTCAAATAGGGTTTCACACTATGCCCATAGGTTTAGAAGAATCAGCCTGCAATAAGTAGCCTGGACGCTTTACCTTTACTAAATCTAGACTCTACTTCTCTTTGCTTGAATTATTTTAAGATCCATAAAGCAAACAGGCATTCTTTTCTTCAGCGTTCTTCTAAGACAGTAATCTGGTTTTGTTAAAATCAGAAACACATTAAAAATTCAAGTAAAGTAAATCTGTTCTATCTGCTGTTACTAAAGAGAACGTGCATATCATGGTACTACCATTACTAACTGGTTGTAATTTCTGCAGATTATTAGTTCTATTTAAAACGCAATTGAAATGACCAGCTAAACAAGCAACCACTCCTGTTATGACCACATGTGAGTTTCAGATTTTATAAGTCCTAAAATGTGTGTTTTTATTGGGGCTAATATGTAAAAGTATCATAATAATAATAAAACCACTAGATCAATAAACAAATAGTAAAATGAAAAACTCCACATTAATCTTTTTAGGAAAGAAAAATTAAGACTTTTCTCCAGTAGGCAGTCCATATCAAAATAGCCAGCATACCATATTAATTCGTTGCTTTCTTGAATTAGTGTAATTCATGGTTTATTACGTGTTCAGATGGTTGCTTTTCTTGTAAAAAAATCAAGATTCGGCTACGCTCCAAATCATAGAATTATTTTTTCCACTTGTCAGTGAACTACTAACATTCCTATCAGCTGCAAAAGGATATTTCCTCTGCCACCTGTATTCTTACTTAACAGCTTTTACTTCTTCACATCTGCGTCCATACTACGCACTGGAAAGAAACATCAACTAGGTAAGGCAATCAGCTGCCTTCACAGAAATATAACCTTTGACAGTAAAAGGAACCAGTGAATTCACATGAGCAGAAATAATACTGACTTGAAACTCTATTTGGGAACTCAACTACCTTAAAACATACTTTTAATTACTCTACATGGAACCAAAATTCCTATTTATCATAAAAATGGTGTCACAGAACATAGAAAGGTTAAATCAGAGTAGTATTCTATTAAAAAAAAAAGTGCCACCTAAAATTGTTTCAATGCAAAACATACCTAGAATTCAACAATACTCTTTACCTGTTTCCATCTGCAGAAAAAAATTATTACCTAAACCTGAGGTTTAAGAATATTTCTACCAGTGATGGTACACATCATGCATTTTCAAATCAGCAAAAGATTTTCTAAAGTTTAACACACGTTTTGAGAGACTTGGTTTGCAGTTCAAAAAGCTGCTCATTAACTCAACCATAAACTCTTACTGCTGTACAAAGGTTGACATTTGGCTTTGCTCTTCACTAAAATCAGGCAGCACAATTTTCCACCCCATTTCACTGTGCACCTGTGCAATACAGCTACTCAGAGCTCGTCCCAGCAAGAGCACTTTACAGCTACAGAACACAGGTACCTGCAGCAACAACTGGGAGAAAGCAGCAGTCATACCTGCGCCAGCACAACTAATCTCTGTTTATCTCAAAGTTCATAATCCATTATCACTCCCTAAAATGCTTTAGAAAATGCTAGAATATAAACGATTGCAAGGATTTACTATTCTACCATCTACCAATTACTTTTCAATTCCCACTACACTTACATACGGATTCAGAGATCAGGATTTCTTATAACGTGTTACATTTTAACAAAGTCAGTTCGAATTTAAACTAAAAACAGACTGAAGATGCTAAAATAAAGAATTGTTTTTAGCCAGCTACAAATCATAAAGAGAGGTCTGAATGGAAGAAAGAATTAGAATTTCTGAACACACAGGATAGTCAAGCATTTTAAATTATTTCATTTTGACCTTAGAGTTACTTTTAAGACCAATGCTGCAGCACTGCTGATATGGCACATGTTGTTTCAGGAGAGCAGGAGAAAGACCTATCTATTTTGATCACTTAAATGACAGAGTAACTACTGGATTCTTCAAAACTCAGTGACTTATTCTATTCTTAACTGCCCAAGTAGAACCACTCATCCATATTTCCCATAAGAGCCACTCCCAAAACCTCCCCTTCACTGCTAAATCCTTTTAGTATCAGCGATATGAGTTATGCTGCCAAATGGTCAATAAACGCACATATAAATGGCAAGCAGAACTGCTGCCCAAGTCATGATTTCACATGTGACATGCACAAGTGTAAATCTCTGGGATGGCTGATACATCTGCCTCACAGTGCTGCTGCGGCCACAAAAACAATGGGGGAGGTGACCTGGTTGAAAATTAACGCAGCATAAATACTGCTTTTCAGCAGAATTCCCACTTAGACAGAACTGCCTTTACAGTCACGTTACATAAAAACATAAAGGAGATACAGAGGTCAAAGATCACAAAACCTGGTGTTTTCTCCACCTCTAATGGGAAAAGGACACTCTGTTTTAGTAGCAGTACACATCACTACAATTACTACATAAATTCTTCCATTAAAGGTGTACTGTTATACTCCCATTTAGGCCTTGAGCCTTCATTGGCTTTGAATCTTGCTGAGATTGCATGAAGTTATGGACAAAAGTGAACCTGTTTTAAATAGTGCTTGGCAATAACAGTAAGAACTTGTTTATTTTAAACATACTGCAAACTCAAGTTAAGAGTACAACTCCACAACACGTTGGTCTGAAATTTTAAGACTTCTAAAATTATTCTTTACACTAGAACTCAGCTTTTAGTTATTTTACCCTATACCTTAACATTGGAAAAAATAACTCCAAAAATCTCAAGTTTAGATTTCTTTAGCATAAAGACAGTTAATCTGCTGCCCTAGTTCCAAGTTAAATGTGCAGTAAAAGATATTCTTTGTGTTTGTGTTTCAACGTTAAGCATGCAACGTGTGCTAGGGCAGGGCTAGCTTTGCTCAGCTTTAAGCTTACTGTTTCTAGGTTAGGGGCTTACTTTTTGTTTCGCTGTATGCTTTTAAGAGGTCATTAACTGATTCTTTTTAATTGCCAGGCAGAATAGAAGGAAAGAGGGAAATATTACTGAAAAAGTTCACAGTGCTTAGCAAAGCTAGCAATTAAACAATAAGAAGTAAACAGCTAAGTCCACAGTTCACTGAGGTTAGCATGGAGAATACAGAGATCACAAGATGCATACAAGAAGAAATGTGTTTCACGTCTAGTATTTAAATTATTTCTGTAAAGTCTTATTTGAATAATTAGATGTATATGAGCAGCACCGAAGAAATAGAAGCACGTATCCAGCGTTTGTTTTCCCAGCTATAATCTAGCTTCAGGTAGAAAGGAAATTGCTTGTTTAGCAAGTGATTCTCTTTACTCCAGGGTTTTAACTAAAACAGAAGTTCCTTTTGCCTCAAAACATCATATTAACATCTCAAATTCTACATGTTCCCCAAACCTCAAGACATCTTCATAGTCCTATATTTAGCCTGCACCAATCAGAATATCACTGAAGAGCTTTCTGTTTACTTTTTACCAGAACAAGCGTATACGTAATCAGCACTTGAAGGCAAAAGCTAGATGAATGCCTAAGTTAACAGAATCTTCCCCTGCCCCAACTCAAAGTGAATTTTAACTACAGCTTTGTATTTCCTGAAAATTCATTAGGATTCATAAAACACTCTCATCCTAAAAACAATGTGTAGCAATGCTCCACTTACGAACACTGAACTTATGTTTGCAGAATTAGCTCTTTACCATTCTCAAACATTTTTTTAATTGTATTTTCACCTCAAAATAACCAAGAATAACCTACATCCAAGGAAAGCAAGAGGGAAAAAAGACACTCCTCTCTTCTAAAGCTCACTTAGTGTTAGAGGGTACAGCACCCCCTTCCACAGTGAGAAGCCCACCCTCACTAAGGTGGTAGGCCCTTTCTCCACATACGGCCCTTATCCCTTCCCAACTCAGTATAGCATTTTCTCTAACTCCAGCACAGTTATGACTCCCTGTCACAGCATTTCTATCACATTAACAAGTATGGAAATGCATGTGAAGCAGTAGGGTGGTTTTGGGGATTGTGCCTGAGACAACAGTTCACCTGAAATGTTTAAATTATGATGATACAACATACAAGAAAACAAAGATACACAAAGTTGCTATTTTTACTTTGTTTTAACTGAAAGGGGAGGAGAAAAAACCTAGGAAGACCACTCAGTGTCCATCAATCATTTGAAAAGCAGACAGACCTGTTTTCTCAGTCTCAATAGCTCCCATGAATGCAGATTTGGCTTGTTGTTTTTTTTTTCCCCCCAAAATCTATGCACCATTCACAAGCTTTTTGCTATTAGAAGACCAAGCCCAACACAGATGATGGCTTCTGAAGGAAAAGTGGAAAGCAGCGGTCACATTTTAAACTCATCTCAAAGTCCCTTACCAAGAGCTCTTACAGAAGAGATCTTTCCCTGCAGTCTATTAAGGATAAGAAGGAAGGGAGAGACAGACAGTTTATGAACTTCAGTGGAGAAGCATGTCTACAAACCTGTCTAGAGCCTCCCGCGTTTGATCAAAATTTACAAGTATTTAAGTGTTGTGGGCTTATCACTGGTACGCAGCTAAGGCCCACACAGCTCCTTGTTCACTTCCCCTGAGTGGGATGAGGAAGAGAAGGATAAGAGCATAAAAATTCATGGTCAGAGATAACAAGAGCTTAATAGGTAAAGCAAAAGTTGTGTGTGCAAGCAAAGCAAAATAAGTTCATTTATTTGTTACTTCCAATCTGCAGGAAGATGTTTAGTCTTTCCCAGGAAAACTGTGCTTCATTATGTATAACAGTTAACTGGGAAGGTAATTCCAAATGTCCCTCTTCTTCCTTTGCCTTGTTCCCCAGCTCTTACTGCTATGCAGGACATCATATGGCATGAAACAATTAGTTTTGCCCACATCCAAAAATGTGTCTCCCTATCTCTGGGAAACCTGCTTTTCTCACTTTTCAGAGAATCACAGAATGGTTGAGGTCAGCTTATTCAAACAGGGTCACCTGCAGCTGATTCGCCAGGACCATGACCAAAAGGCTACTGAATACCTCCAAGGTCTGAGACTCCATAACCTCTCTGGGCAACCTGTGCCAGTGCTCAGTAAACCTCACAGTGTTTTCCTGATGTTCAGAGGGAACCTCCTACACATTTCAGCACATATCCATGGTTTCTTGTCCTGCTGCAGGGCACCACTGAAAAAAGCCCGCCTCCATCCCATACTTATACACTTCCTTCAAGTATTTATACACATTGATGTGATCGCCCCTGAGCCTTCTCAGCTTTTCCCATTAGAACAAAAGCTTCAGTCACTTCTTCAGCTGGACTCTATTCACTATCTCCATAACTATCATGTATTGGAGAGCCCAGAACTGGACACAGTACTCCAGGTGCAGCCACCCCAGTGCTTGTTAAATGGGAAGGATCATCTTCCTTAATGCGCTGGCCTAACATTCCTAATCTAACCTAGGATACTGTTAGCTTTCTTTGTGGCAAGGGCACACTGCTGGCTCACTGTCAAGATGACGTTCACCAGAACCCCTAGGTTCTATTCTGCCATGCTGTTTTCCAGCTGGGCAGTACCCAGCATGTACTGGTACCTGGGGTGGTTCCTCCCCAGCTGCAGGACTTCACACTTCTCCTTACTGAACTTCACAAAGTTCCTGTCAGCCCATTTCTCCAGCCTGTTGAGGTTCCTTTGAATGGCAGCATGACCATCTCGTATAGCCTCCCTTCCTCCTAGTTTTGCTAAGGGTATGCTCTACCCCATCAACCAGATCATTAACAAAGATGTTAAACAGTACTGGACCAGTACTGAATCCTGCGGTGCACCACTGGTTACTGGCCTCCAACTAGACCTCATACCATTTTGAAGGCATACTTCAATGTAAGGCAGAGGAGAATCTTATGCAACAGGGACATATGTTATGCTGTCTCCCTGAAAAACTGCCTACACTAGGCTTGACAAAATCAGTAGTGATTTAAGAGGGGAAAAAAAATATACTGCATTCACTTACACAGATTCAGTAACAAGCACATCTGAACCAGACTGACCTGAGATGCACGAAGACCACTTCGCAGCTGATTTATTCTAAAGTCTGGAGGGGTTACACAGTGTAGTAGCCAAAACCTACAAGACCAGGGCAATCTGCACTCATAACAAGCTTTCAGGTCAACAAGAGGAGAAAGACATCACTACACATTTTCTGAAGATGCTGACATTCATATCTGAAGCTTTACATCACTAAATCACCATCATCTGTCTTCCTGAATGTAGTCTAAGCTTCACACGCATCAGAACAGTTAAATAACTGATAACTCAGAAATGTGACATGGTTTTATTTCCTATTTGCATGTCCTAGGCTAGAATATATTCAAGCCCTGAATACTCTCTCAAAATTTTTTGTGTCTGTGTTGCTCTGTATTTCATACCCATAAAGAATTCAGATTTCAAATTCTAAAACTTAGTTAGATGGCTTACTTCCAAACAAGCCTGAAGCTTAAACATTAAAGATTAATTGCTTTGTTTTCAATATCCTGTATTTTACCTCACTGATGTATATTCACTTCTGTTTCAAGAAAAAAAAAAAAAAGAGAGAGTGTAGTAAATGCTATGAGCAACAAAGCACAGAACTACGTTTAAAAATGAAGAGACCAGCACAATGAAAAGATTTTTTTGGTGGTTTTTTTGGCTGTGATCTTCCCTGTGCTGCAAAAGGAATTGTGTGTAGGCATGGCAACAAGAACCTAGTTCATTTCTAGAATTTTTAAAAGGAGTTACATTATCAGAGGACAAGATTTATATGCGTCTTTCTGCTAATCTCCTTATTCTGAATATAAGGGGTATATAAAGGAAGGGGACGAATATAAGAAACAGAAAGACATAAAACAACTAATTGGCAGGCTGGAGACACCAGCATAGAGCCGTAATGTGATCATACATTTAACAGATCTAACGCCTAACTACAATTGCAAAGAAAAGTCCTATTTCTTAGGATGGCATCTCTCATAACGGGGCTTATCTAATGTCACAACAATGTCACTTATCCACCATATCTGAAAAGCTGTGGCAGTCCAATGAAGCTCCTAGTGACTAGAAAAAGAGAAAGATAACCCCTATTTTTAAAAGGGAAAAAAAGAATACTTGAGGAACTACAAGCAGGCCAGTCTTACCTCCATACCCAGCAAGATCACGGTGCAGATGATTCATAAGGCACAGGGAAAACAGAGAGGTGACTGGTGACAGCCAATAAAGCATTAACAAAGGCAAATCACAATTGACAAACTTGGTAGCCTTTACATCAGGATTACAGCATTAGCAGAAAAGAGCAAATGATGCCATCTACCCAGACTACAAAGCATTTAATGCTTTGCACCACACAACATCCTTCTCTCTAAAATGGACAGATGTGGATTTGATGGACAGGCAGCCTGGTGGATAAGGAATTGGCTAGATGGTCAAATTCAAGGAGTTGTGGTCAAAGGCTCAATGTCCAGGTTGGGATCAGTGATGAGCAGCGTTCCTCAGAGGTCTGTACTGACTGGTATCGTTTAACATCTTCGTCAGTGACACAGACATTCTCACCCTACATTATATCTAAATAGCTTTTGTTTAAAATAAATTAATTCTATTATCTGCTACAGTTTACCTTCATAAAGTGAGTGAGCTTCCTTATAGTATACTAGTGCATTTTAACAGCACAGAATACTCTCACCTATTTTCCTCCACTGTGGCTCTTCTTTATTTTCTTAAAGTATTGAGAGGGAATAGTAACAAAAGAACTCCTAGTTCAGTATGTTTCCCTTGTAGCTAACACATTTTTAACCTGCTGACATAATTATTAAGTATTTGCCAAGAAATTGAACACTTCGACAAATGTGCAGAAACAATAAAATGCTCTTCAAAAACACCTTGGGCAAACAGGAAAATAAGTAAATGCAAAAGTTCCTGGAAAGGGCAGGGGTGGGAGGAGTATAGCATGTTGCAAAAGCTACTTTCTACATAGAAACAGTCACATGCGGGTGGAAAGAAGAAGCATCACCTTGGTCAGCAAGTGAGAAGGCTTTCCTGCAATGTTTCTCAGAAGGAGGGAGGTTTCCCTGTCCAAATAGGAGTGCTTGTTCAGAAAGAAAGAGAAAGAACATAGGTCAAAAGTAGTCAGTAATTTTATAGTGTATTGACTACAGAAGATAAGCAGAGTTTAAGGGAAAAAAAAAACAACACACCTACATCTTCTGTTCATTTCCCTCCCATAAACATGTGAACATTCCCAAATAATACAAACCTAACACTAATATAAAAGCAGTCATGCTAACACAGGACACAAGTTTAGTTAACCTTCTCTGAACAAAAGGCTACAGAACACAATTAAGAAGAGCTTTGCTTACCTGCTACTGGTTTCTTTTCTGCAAGAAACAACTTATTTTTAAAGAACACTTAGAACAAAAACACCCACTTTCCAAAAATCCCGTACAGTCCTTTAAAACTGAACGTTCTTCTGCTGCTGTACAAAGTTACTAAAAGCTGGTCACATGGAGGCAAGGTAGAAGGCTTCATGCCTTCTACATTGACTATTACTTTTATATTTATAGAAAAAAGATGTCACCATAAATAACCTACACTTTACTTACAACTAAGCTTTTTTTCCCACTTTTTTTTTTTTGGTAAAAAAAATTATCAAGTTTCTCAGAAAATACACTTAAACCTGTACAAAAAGGAAACAAAACAAGCAGCAACCTGTAAGGAAGGTTTCTTAAAACTTAAAAACTGAAAAATAACAGAGTTAGAGAGATCATCATCTGCAGCACCTATTACAGAAGAACAGCAAAATCATCTACAGAACTTCAGTCACAAGTCTGCTGAGGAAATCAGATTTATACTGTGGTATTAAACAAGAATACTGAATTTATCTCATGTACTGTCACTATACTGCAGATTTCATCCCTTGTGGCTGCATCTGTCTCAGCTGTTACTACCACGTTGATTGATTTTACCATGTACAGAGAGACAAGTTCAAGCAATTCTTTCAAAGAGTTTCTAGATAGACTTCTAATCACAGATCACAACGTCTGACAAGTTGCATCACTTTTTCTTAGTGAATTGTGCAGTAGGCTAAAAAGAACATTACAGTGCACATTCACAACCTCTTTCCTAGAGTTTAGTATAAGGAATCTCTATTTAAAGCAAACAATTTCCTGGAAAATATTTCTCCAATAGAGAAGCTTAAGGAAGATAATTTAACCTTCGTCCTACCACTGCTCCTTTTGGCTGCTCTCATCTTACATTTAAGTACAGTACCATATTTATCCAGTAATAAGTTTTTATTCTATTCTAACACTGCTTGCCAGACTTGCAACAAAATATGAAAACAGACAACCACAATAAAATTATTTGGAAGTTAAGAATAATGGTACTTCATAAGAACAAGCGTTGGCAACAAAACGTGTAGTAACTGTGATGGCAAACTATCTGTGTGAATCTGAGCTGGAGACACACCTAGAAAGAGTTACGCACAGGCATCTTTTGACCATGATTCCTTACTAGTATGTAACACATTTCTACAGCACTCCAGATAACCAAAAGTCAGAATGATTAGTTGGAGTAAGGCAACAGAAAAGGCTGAGTTCTGAGGTATTACATAGCTTGGCTAAACAACGATGTGCACACAACTTCAAATGTTTGATCTACATAAACGCAGAGAAAAAGAAAAAAAATCAGTTCATGCAGTAAGTGGGCAGGAGCTATAAACAGAATGTCCTTTTTTTTTTTTTTTTTTTTTTTTTTTTTTAAAGGATGCTTCATTTTGGAACAGTGAGTTATTTACAACTGCAACTGTAAAATATTTTGTCTATTTTAGAGGATAGACCAGATCAACACTAAGCTTTGAGGGGAACTGATGCTGCCTTTTAATACAGGCTTCCCAGGAATACTCCATTGTTCAGAGGTAGATAAATATTCTGTTATATTGCCTTAAGATACTATGACTACACTGAACCACAATGAGGATCTAAACGGCTCACCCCTCCTCCCTACTTCTAGAGTTCAAATTTAAATCAAAGTTCTGACAACGTAAATGCCTGATTTCTATAAATAATCTACTTTCCTGTTCAAAGTCCTTTCCCTGACAAAGGAATAACACCAATAAAATCTAGGAAAACAAAACCAAAACTTCAATTACTACCCGACAGACATTCTTGGTCATCCACTGCAAAACCCATCTGCTGCCCTTCTACCCGCTCCCATCGCAATATTGAGATCTCATGCCCTGGCAACAAAGTTGTCTCTCTCCCAGCGCAATTTAACAGTAACTCATATCTAGTTAAACCAGCTGGTGGCACTCTTGTGCCATTAATTTGGATTTAATTAATGACAGCTAAGAAACAAGGTAAGACTTTTTTTTTTTTAAAAAGCCTACCTCTGTCACCAAGAACCAAACTTAAATAAGGAAAACGGAGAATGCAGTGAGCAGTGTCTGATAAAAAAGCTCTACGCTTACAAAGCGCTCTTAAAAAGGTAACGACTTCAGTTTTTGACATCAGTATATTGAATTCTTTAGACAATCAGCAGAAACAGCTAGAATACACACTATTTTCAAAAGAGAACTCAAGAATTGTGTGTGTGTATATATATTTTATTTTTTTTTTTAAAACTTTGTCCCAAAAGGAGTACAAAGAGGAGAAGGGAGAACCAAAATTTTTCTTTGCAAGTTCTTTGAGATTGTGCTTTCATGTGGAACATATAAGAACACACATTACAAAATGATTAACATATAATTTAAAAGATTTCATTTTCTGCCTTCCTTTGCAATGGACTGCCAGGAACAATTATGCTTCAAAAGAAGAAGCTTTTAAGTGTATTAGGAGCATTTCAAGTAGGCTTCCCTAATTAATAACTAGAAAACAGCTAATGATCAACTTCAGATTGAGAAAGTCTAACTAACTGTAACAATGTACTTAGTGCGCTATCATGATACTAGTGGATTCAATTGAAGTTATTAATGTGATGTTTTATATTACAGGCAAATTGGTCTAACTGCTGACAAACAGAAACTGTACATAGATGTGATAGTAACTTACAGGAGTCATTTCAGCTTCCTCTTCTGAAGAGTTAATGGGATGCTTGGAGTGATTAATGGAATGTCCCGTAGAAACAGAGTAAAAAAGCAGGAAAATGAGGAGGAAAAAATGCAAAAGGGAAAGAGAGGAGAAGGAAGAAGAAGAAAAGAAAGCCTTTATTCTCAGTCAGGAGAGAGGATAAAAAAAAAAGTGATGACAATTAATGAAAGTAAAGGAAACCAAACTACATTTAGAAATGGCAATGTCCCTTATCCCAATTTCTCACAAGTGATCAATGACTTAAATCAGTGACTCAAAGACGAGATTCAGGTTTTCTCATCCTATCGGAAAGGAAAAGAGATTGAATGAAAGTATGCTCTTGAACCATAGTAAGAGTGGAAACCATCATTAACTTCAGGTAAAACGCTGCAGTAAAACATCTGTAGACACACACAAAGAAACCCAGGTATTCATAGTCCAAGGAGAATGCTAAGTAACAGTTGTGAGTTAAACTCTAAATAAAACAAGAACAAAAAACTTCATATACTTTCTGCATCAATTTCTTCATACTAGGAAGTAACATTAATATGCTTTAGCAACGGTTAGTAAACATAACAAGAAAAAAGCGGATACAGATTTACCTCTTCTTCAGCTGGACATATTACTCTAGATCCAAGCACCTTCATACTGTAATTTATTTTAAAAAGAAATGAAGAGAAAGTATTTTTCTATTTCCCTAATTTTTTTTCTAAGAGTAGAAGGTTGCAGGGAGGACATTCGCGTCTTAGGACAAAAACGTTCAATTGTGATAGCGATACATGAAGTTACTAAAGGATTGAAAATTGAACATTACACTCCTAAAAGTGCCTAAAGATTTCCAGTGTGGTATCCAGTGCTTGCCCCTTTCCGTCAAAGGTACAGAGATACTTATTTCAGGCACATTAATTTTGCTAACTTAGTTACAGAGTTAGGGTTTGATAGATGATGAAAAATGAGTTACATTTTATTCTTATCAAAACACCAGAAAAAGAATGCAGATGCTTAGAATCAGAATCATTAAGGCTAGAAAAGATCACTGAAATCATCTAGTCTTACCATCGCTTAGAAACTAATGCTGTTCCACTAGAGAGCAGAACTGTCTGACATTTCCATATATAAGATGTATTTTCAGTCGTTTATACACATTTTGCCAAGCTATAACTAAGACAAAAATTTTCCATGATGATTTACTATTAGAGGATGGTTACTATTAATTCCTTCAAAACAGAATTATTTTTAAGGCTTTAATACCTCTGTATGCCTGACCATGAAATGGATAATTGTCAGTGACATCCTCAAAGACTGTGATTCTGCTGGTCCAGGGAACGTAACTAAATTTTTCTGAGCAGAAGCCTTCAGAATTAAAATTGTAGTCTACAAAGCCTCACTGAAGCCTAGCCCATCACAATGAAAAACCTCAAAGCTGCATTCTTTCATATGGCACCGCCCCGTCTTCCAATAGGGCTGCAAACAACTATCCATGAACAAAAGATTGGCCAAGCTTGAGAATGCTTGGGTCATGGTTGGGAGAGTACTAAAAATTGCAGAGCCTTCTTACAACTGCAATGCGTGGCTGCTGCAGAGCATACTGGAGCCAGACATGGAAGTGACAATCCAGAGCTATTACTCTGCGCTCCCAAGTGGCCAACCCTCCTGGAACTTGTGCAACTCCATCTCACAACAGGCAATTGGAATTTCCTAACTCCAAGTGCTCAGTTCAGCAGTTTTTGGGTTTTTTTTTGTTTTTTTTTTTCTCTGAACTGTATCAGAGTAAAAAAAAAAAAAAAAAAAAAAAATCTAATTTACAGCAAGTATTGCTTAACTGTTATGGATCCTTATAACTTTATGTCAGTTCTGGCTACTCTAGCCTAAACCTACTGAAATTTGCTGCAATTTAAGAAACAAGTCTGCGGACATTCCACATTAACAAACTGCTGAACCATGTGCAGGAGAAGCACTGTTTGTTCATCTACGTGCCTCTCAAGAGAGAGAGCAGGCATACTGTAAAGGTTTCTTGTTGAACACAAGCTCCTTAGGAGAAAGGAGGACAGACGGAAAGGATTGTAAATGCTGGTAAACAGTTCAATTTTAGTTTCACTACCAGTGAACAGCTTTAAGGCAGAACTGCTTCAAGAGTCAATTGTAACCTTCCTCAACCACAGGCTCATGCACCTCTCGTGTGGCCAACAGTGATTTTGACCACATCATCCAAGAGATCAGGGAACAACTTATGCAGAAGGATTATTTTTCAGGAGACCACAAGCTGATTCAGATCACTAGGCAGCAGCACAAACATTAGTGCCAACACAAGGCGGGGCAAGACTACCTAACTCAGCAACAGCACAAACCTAAATGAGTATAACCCGAACATGAAATCCCTAATAAAGTATGTCTGCAGGAAAGAGGTTTTAAGCAGTGGAATTTTCCCAAAAGAAAAAACATAGGAGGAAAAAAAAATACGCTGAAATGTAGCTTTATGGAAAATAGTTGTCTGTCCTGTCCAAAAAGAGATGTTTACTTAAGTGGAAGACTGAACGGAAGGATAAAAAACCCACAAACTTTACTACAATTGACTTCTTTAATTACAGAAAGAATTATGAAGACATCATCCCATAGATGATTTTACTCACAAAGAAAACAAGACAAAGCAGCTAAGAAGCCTAAGGAATGTGTAGCTTTAACTGTTTTGTTCAAATCTGTTTCTTTTTTTTACGCTATGCATTAACTGTTTCCAGTAACATTTGCTTATCTTCCATGTTTGTTGACTACTAAACTATAACTCAGTTCTAAAAAAACTTCTTATAGACATCAAGTCATCAAAAATTCCATCACTAGAAGACAACGGGTACGCATAGCTGGGGAGCTAAAAAAGTCACAGTTCACTCTTTCAATTAGGAGGGCATAGTCCATATGAAAAAAAACATCTGAAAACAACTAATGATAAAAAACCCACTAGTATGGAAAGTCTAAAGCTTAGAAGAACTTTTAAGAACACGAGATTAAGTAAAATGTTCAACATAGAGAAACACAATCAGGGCTGTAAGTCTGGTTAACTAAAAATAGAACTTTTGTATTTCTATTCACAGGCAGTCGTCATTATGCCATTACTGACTAAACGCCAACCAGCATGCACAGTACTGACACAGCTGGAAGGTCAGTTCTCAGCTGTTTCATCAGAACACAAAGTCCCATTTTGTGGGTTCAAACGCCTTTGCTAATATGACAAACCCTAGCTTTTGTCCTATATTATAACAGTATATGCAACTGAAGTAAACTGCATAAATTCCTTTCTCCTCTTAGATTTTAATGCCCCACAGTTGGCTGCTGTGTTCTCAATTTTTGTCATCTGTTCCAAATTTGATTTTTGGCAATCTGAATTAAGGACAAACAAGTCATCTGTTGCTTATTTCCTACAGATGTGATATTTCTGTTCCCTAGTCTAATTGTAAGTTTAAAAAAAAAAAAGAAAAAAAAAAAAGGGGAATTTATCTTTGTTTCAAGTAGGCTGGTATATCTACAAAAAAATGTACAGTTTTAAAAGCTCCACTAAATCACAGCTTGTAGCTTCCAGTGAAGGTATTGCTCTACAACAGAAATAGAGCACAACTCCCACCAGTGCTTTTGACAGAATTTGGTAACATTATAGTGCAAGCATTAGCATTTCTGAACCCAGGTCTATTGGCTTCTTCTGATATGTATGTTGTCTACACATACTTTGTCACTGATCTACAGGCTTTTTTCCTCTTGTAGATTAATCTATTAAGAGTTCTAGCCTCTAATCAAGTGTTTTCTCAGCTTGTCTGTACTAATGTTCTAATTTTGTCTTAGTAAACGCTACCACAAAAACAAGGGTCTCTCTAAAATGCTGTAGAATCTAAATGAAGTCAATAAGATTTATTAAAAAGAAATGGTTTCTTAGGCAGTACCCGATATAAACTGTCTTCTATAACTGATGGAAGTCAGTGAAGGTGATTTCTCTAAGCAGTGCATGCGAAGATGAGAAAGTAGAAGCTAAAAGGATAAAAAAAGACCACTAGACTGCTATTAATCAGAACAGCACACGCACACCCTTCTCCCCAGAATTGTAAGCATTCTGAAGAAGGTACCTTCTCAGCTGGTAACTGCAAAGTGGAGGCTGATGAAGCTTGAACTATGTGCCTTCATCTTAATAAGTCACAAGAGCTGCACATTAGAAACTATCAAGTGTCTGATATCTTCAGAAGATGACGGAAGAAAGAATGAGAATATTAAAGGCAAATTTTCAGTGATAAAGCACTACTTTTCTGGAGACAAACAAGGGGCTACCATGAAAATTTCTGTGCAAATCAACAGGCAGCAGAGGCAGCAGATTTGGTAGTCCACAGAAGACTCCAACACCACAGAACAACATTCAGGCATAAACAACACCTTTTGTATTTAGTGTCATGGTTTTAGCTGGGACAGAGTTAATTTTCTTCACAAAGGCTCCTATGGTGCTGTGTTTTGGATTGTTAATGGTGTTGATAACATGCTGTTTTCGCTGAGCAGAGCTTACACAGCGCTAAGGGCTTTACAGCTTCTCATGCTGCCCTGACAGCAAGGAACTTGGAGTGCACAAAAAGCTGGGAGGAGACAGAACCAGAACAGCTGACCTACACTAGCCAAAGGGATATCCCATACCACCAGGCATCGTGCTCAGCAATAAAAGCTGGGGTAAAGGAGCAGGAGGAAGAGAGGGACATTTGAAGTGACAGCATTTGCCTTCCCAATAAATAATTCTATAGCTCTATAACTGAATACCCACCAACTAGTGGGAAGCAGCAAATGAATTACTTGTTTTGCTTTCACACATTGTTTTTGCTTTTACCTAGCAAACTGTCTTCATCTCAATCCATGAGTTCTTATATTTTTACCTTTCCAATTTTCACCCCCCTTTCCACCTATTGAGAATGGGCAACAGCTGAGTGGTCAAGAGCTGCCTGCCAGGGTTAAACCACGATGGTAACAAAATACCCCATAGCTGAAAATTTTGTGCTGATACCAGCTTTGCCAGCCAGCTGCGTCAAAGACAAGTATTATACTGTCCCTTTTCCTTGTTCCTTCCGGGACGGAAATTTTTAAGCTTAATCATCAGTATCAGGCAAATTTGACTAGAAATCTCAAAAGATAAATATATTCCTCCTCCTTTTACACTAACCAGCTTCCTGCTACAATTTCATGAGTCTCCTCCTATGTGGAAAAAGTTGCACAGCAAGTTCTAGATTCGCAGCGATTAAAATCAGCCTGATGCACTGATCGCAGAATCAAGACCTATCACTACAAGGATAATGCTTATGTCCTTATTTCTCTTTCACTTATTTTAATTTGACATACCCCATTTTTTACAACATACCATTCCATATGTGTCTAATAATTTAAACTTTGAGAATGTCTCTTGAAGATTCTAGAAGTTCTTACCCATAAATCAATCAATATTCTATTCCATCATTTTCTTTGCAGATTCCACAAGCATAATGCAGAAAAAAACAGGTGCTAGTTTTGGAGACATGGGGATGAGTATATTAGCAACCTTTGGGTTCTAGCTCATTTTCTAGGAAGAATATCGTTTTAACTATCATGCATAAACTTCAAAATGAATAGTTAAGCACACTTGATTAACAGAACACAAACACTGCTTACATTTCATAAACTGGTATGTTTAACTCAGAAGATATTTTGAAAGCCTCCTCTGAAATCTGGCAAGTGAAGAGTTATTTTACCTTTATTTCAAGAACATCTGAAAACTGGACTGTTCATGCTTCTTAGGACAACAAAATTGAAAGGCAAAGAAATGCTTCAGGATGACAAATACACAATTTTCCTCTACTGTCAACTTAAAGACCATTTTGCGAGTAGTTATTTTAAAAAGAAAAAAAAGGAAGAGAAAGACGGTCTGAATGTGTTTCATATTATGCCTTTCCATTAACTATTTTCAACACAACTAGAAATTCTCCAGAATACACTTTGTGTATAGAACTAATAACATAATAAAACTGGCAGAAAATTTAACTTTTTTTTTTGCCTTTTTAAAAACAAACAAGAAATCCAGACAATTCTAACCACATTTTTGTGTGATACAACACTTCTAGTAATCACACAGAAAACATGACCTACAAAATGCTGTTATAGTTAGAAAAGCTTCTCTACTCCTTTGTGTGGAAACTAAAACAATCCATATGAGAATCAAGGCAAAATGGCCGCGGAACACAGACTTTGTTTTTCCTTACACCCATTTCAAGTTTTCTACTTTATCCCACAGGAGTTTCTGTCCAATACAGAGTACGGCCTTCTCCAACCTTGGTGAGTCTGTGATTCTATAAGGGAAATACTGGTGATAGGTGGATGATTGGACTGAATGATCTTGGAGGTCTTTTCCAACCTTGATGATTCTATGATTTATATAAATGTACGATCAGCTAAATTATTTTAACTTCTAATTTGAAGTTATCTTTGTATGCAAGTCAGGATCTTTCAGTTATACAAATTGGGTTACAAACATAAAGGACTCCACCATGTTGGGAGGGAGGTGGTGAGGGATGCTGTACTATGCCAGACCAGATGGCAGACTTCAAGCTTATCTGCGATGTCTTCATCGAGCATATGCAGGACAGTAACAATGACTGATCATGAACAGGCCTTTTTATCATCAGACATCTTGCTAGCTATGCAAGCATGATCAATACAGTTCTCTATTCTCTCCCCACTACTTCTTTCTACTTTTGCTCTAGCACAGCTCACTGCAAAAAGAGAATTTCTGGTAGCAGGGGTACAGAAGGAATGGAGAAACAATCAGTATTAGAAGGTGAAGGGGACAAGTTACTCATGTAGTCATCACTTCCTCTTCACTTATTCTTGCTATTACAGCACTCATTCAGTTCTACATTCAAGCAAACTATCTGATAAGCAGTAATTAACATTCAAAGTGGATGCCACTCATTACAGATTTACAAACGTGAAAGATGAAAAGCAACCTACCAACTTAAAGAAGAATACAGTAGGAGCAAGGATTTGGGAAATAATTCTGTGAAAAACAAATTTCAACTGAGAAAAAACTGCAGGGGACAGAACATTGAGGAGGTGGAAGCAGCTTTTCCTCACTCAGCAATGCTTAGAGTAGAGTGAAGATAAGAACACAAGTGCAGACAGACAACACTTAGTACCATCAAAGAAAAATCTTGAGACTACAAGACAAGTCTTTGAAGTCATTAACGTTCACAGTGTCCAAACAGATAGTGTTAAGAATCATTAAGAAAGAGAAAACAAATGATTACGGCAACAAATAAAACTGATTTTAGACAATCCAGGGAATTACAGTCAACTCCTGTGAAAGCGGCACACACAAATTCAGAACATTGAGAACAACAAGGATGTTGTCCTGTCCTGGTGAACAGGATCATTGAGAGCCACTATCTGTCATGATGCTTATGCATTTTCCATACCATGAAGTCCATACAGGGCAGACTGTTAGGACAAGGTAGAACACAAGTGCCTGTCCTACTGCTCAGGCAAGAAGATTTGAAGAATCCATTACCATTAACAGATGCATTCCCTCTAGCTGTTGGCTACACACTCCCTTAGTATGCATCAGTATACATCTGCAATCTTCCCTCGTTTCCTATCATTTTTGGTGGCCATGGAACTGCAGATCTTTACATAATATCTACCACTAGCATCAGTCAGAAAGGGTACCACGTAACTTCAGGGTGCCACTGCATGGCCTTTCTTTTACAGCATTTCTCTACATTTCCAGGTCAAGAGGCTCAAACATCACATAATTATTTTCTAAGATAGAATGCTGAAGTTAGCAACCGCAAAGCTTAATTTTCTTTTTCAGGTAAGCGTTTCCTTCTGTCAGAAGTCTTCTGTTTTACTTTATGTTATTCCTGTCCTCTAGTGATTCCAGTAAAACTAAGTTGTGGAAGAAAGGACAATTTTTTATTTTTTTTATTTTTTATTATTTTTTTTAAAGTCCTTATTCTGCTTGGAGAGGACAGAGCGGATCAGTCAAAAGGGCAGAGCTGCCAAGTCACTGACCTCTTTGATATGAACCATCGCAGCTAAGAAAAATTGTAAAGGTCAGCTCAAGTACAGAAGGCCACAAGAAAGACAGGCAAAAAGAAAAGAGCAAACTTAAAGCACTAAGTGGGAGCAACAAATTAAAAACGCATCTGCTAAAGCCATGAAGTAATAGCTTCTCCTAGTTTCTCCATAATAATAATTAGAAGACACGCGGTTTTGGTGTTTTGCTGGTTTTCTTTTCCCCCACATTGGCACCAGGTCTTCTCCCAAGGCTACTCCCTCAGGCTGACTGATGTCCTCCATTAGAAACAGTACAACTGAGTCAACTATGCGAGTGAGAGGACAGAATTCAGTCCTACAAGAGAAGGATGTTTCGATTCACAACCCAGACATGAAGATTAATAGAGCCCTAAGCAATACTTTTCAGCCACTAAATGAATGAAAGAAAAAACCTCCCTGTTCCCGGTGATTTTACCAACAAATCCTTGGGTTTCTGCCCACTTATAACATTACTTTGATTGAAAAACCACCACCACTGAATCTGCCAAAACTCCGAACAAATTTCATTTAGCTGTATCACCAGCACTGAGACAAGAAAAACATCCTCATATTAAAAGTCCCATCAAGTAAGAGATTTAATATTGAATAGTTAAATGTAAATTCTGTAAGCTTAGTGGAAAGTATCAGAGATGAATACTTTTCTCGGGCTACCGAAATTAAGATGACCAGACAGCTCAGACAGTGTGGAACAAAGCAACACTGTGGATCACTGGAAAGGTTTTCGCTCTCAAGAAAAGAGCAGAATTTGGCTTTCAAGTTAACACCACTTTCTGGTTACCTCCTTTGAAGGAGTCATTCTTAGCAACTTATCTGGGCAAAGAAACAATAGCCACATTCCTCTGAGAAGCAATCACTGAGTTTACAAAGACAGCTCTCAAATGTCTCAAAAGCTTTGGGGAGAAAGTGTTGAGCCTTGAAGTCAATGACTAAGAGCTCAGAAAGCAATTGAGAAAGTAACTGCAACACCTGCAGCAATATGGATTAGCTTCATGCGAAGAAAAAGCAACTTCTGGAACCGTGCCTATTGATTCAACAATATCCAGTCACATACGTAGAGCAGGTGGTTTGTTGATCATTCATATCATGCAAAGAATTGAAAAATGGGAGACTGGAAGGGTAGTCTTATTGATGCCTCAGCATATCACTTCTTAAATAAACGAGGCTGATATTTAGACTGACACCTCCAAGATCAACTACCAAGAACAGCTTAAATTTTTAATAAGTGATTAAAATCAAGATTTGTTATACTAGGCAACTTACAAAAGAGAGGAACTCAAGGAATAAAAAAGTCATTTTAGCTCGAGGAGAGATAACAGTGTATTATTGTACAAAGTTAACCATTAAAAGAGATATCTGCATGACTGTCAGGGATCCAAAAGAAAATTAAGCCTTATATCACAGAAACAAAATGACTGACAAATGAAAACCAATACAATCAGATTGTCACAGGCTGGGCTCTAACTCTTAAATCTACAGCAACATTGAAAAGGTTTGCATTTCAACTTTCAAAAGAGAAAAGGACACATTTCTATCTACCGCTGTTTTGCTACACTCAATGCAAATCCACAAATAATAGAAAATACTGCTTTTTCTGTAAGAAGCTATAACACATTTCTCACCATTTCTAATAAAAATTTAAAGTGTGACCTTGATGAGTTATCACGAAACTGATAAGTCTGCATCACTCACTCTTTGCATCAGATGAGCTTTTGTAGCAGATGTGTAAAGACGTGGTTTAAGCACAATTCATTCAAATTAGTGTTTATTATTGATTTGAACAAACTTAGCTTGTTCCTCTTTTCTTTTTGGCAGAGAGAAAACTGAAAGCGAACTTTTGTTTTAGTACAGCTGTCTTTTGACTAAGTAGTCAGGTTTTTCTCCTTAAATTCTTAAATTCACTGGAACATTTTCCCCATTTCTTTGTGTAACACACCAGCACTTGCAACATTTCTCAAACTTACTGTGTTTTTACTGAGAAAAAAAATTGCTGTCTGATTATTATTAAGCAATGCAGAGGAACAAAAATCTCAAATTCGGTATTGCTTTACCACGAACCAATTGGCTTTCTGCGTTGGGCACTGTTTGGAAGAGTTCTTCTTGCCATATATTTAAGAGGAATGTTAAGAAGTGGTGAACTGCTGTTATAGCTCCAGATAGATATTCACAGTATGTGACACACATGTGGTAATCTGAGCGTACAGTAAAACAAATGCAGTAATGTCATTCAACTTTTCATTCCCTTTTTCAAAGCTGTACACTTCTTAGATTTAAATTAAAAGCAGCATATAAGATTTACTTAGAAGAAAAACATTAAATATAAAACATTAAAACACGAGTGGATATGAAAGAGGAAAAGATGGGGAAAGTTCTTAAAAACAAGAACAACAATAACACCTTTTATATTAAGATTCCTTGCAGATAGACAAAAGCAAAAAAAATAGCCATAGTGTGTAGCCCATGCAAAAGCAATCCTGATCTGTAATCAGTTTTGTTATATGGAACATGTCTAGCAAGGAGTATCAGCCTAAGAGAAGAGAGGGGGGAAAAAGAAAGAAGAAAAAAAGCTTGAAGAAAAAACACGAAAAGAATTATTAAATTAATGACATTACCTCAGTGATTGGTTGCCCTTGTGATGTCAAGTCCAGTTCCTGAGGTCACGTCACCTTATCGATATCCAAAGAGTCCATGCTGGAAGCTGCAGAAGTTATGCTGGAACGGGAGGAGTTACTGATTGAGCGCACCTCAGCATCACTCACTGTGCCAGCAGACGCTGTCCTTCTGTGCTGGGCATTAACTACTGGTTTGGCATCTTCTGCTACAGACTGCTGGGCTGCCTCATCCATGCTCAAGGAAGCTTTCTCTAATTGTGCAGTGATGTCATCCAAAGAAACGTTGGCATGTGATGGTTTAGTAACCTTACCAGATGAAGAGGATAATCCTTTCATACTGCCATGCTTAGTAGAAGGACGGCTAGTAGGTGGTTTCTGAACTTTGGATTCTGTGGCAAGACGTTTCACTGCAGTATTATTTGCTGAATGAGACCCAATGCTGCTGAGCTCCTGCTCTATGGAGCAGAGGTCAGCCATGAGGGCATCTAGATCCACAGTTTCCCCCTGATTCAGAGCTTCTGCAATGAAGAAGAGTTTTTAGTATGAGCAGGTTTGCTGTATTTCTCTATGCAACTCTTCGTTTTATGTTATTGAACATAATATCTGCAATACAGGGGCCAAGGAAGCTGTATTTTTCCTCCCCATCTATACTGCAAAACCTGTCCTCACTGATAAACATTAAGTTTATTTGCACTAGTACTCTTGACCGGTCTAAGAGAAAAAATATATATATATATATAGTGTATATGTATATACACACACATATACACATACATAGGTTAAATACACTTTCTGATAGGAGAAACCTGTGAATTTTTAGTTACATTTGAAAGGTTGAAACTCCTCTCCTGTGAACAGAATCTAAAAAATGTACTTGTGTACATCATGCTTCAGCTTTTCAATGAAATGTGTTTTGCTAGGCAAATGTGACATTACTTTAAAAACAAACAAAAATACAACCCGCAGCACTAAAATACTATACACACATTCAAACCTCTGAATTAAAGACTTCCTCTATTACAACTAGGGGAAGTTATTTTAAGACAAACATGATTTTTGTTTAACACGAAAGCATTCTGTAGCTACTCTCATGCATTCTGTCCCATGAAGATGCTTTTTCTTCATGCTTAACAAATACATATTAATCCCTTTTTTCACGAGACCAGACCCCAGAACAAGTTTTCCTTATAATTACTAGACTACAATTCTTAGATACTAGGTGCTATAAAAGACAAGGTCGGAGGATATTCAAAATTCTCTGCCATCAGAAAGCAAGGCTGTTATCAAACACATTCCCACTTCTAGCTACAATGTATTTTGACATTCTTTGAAACCATTTCATAATGTACTCATTTATGGTTGAAACAGCCTTTTTCATTTCTTTTTCCTCAAATAATAGTTTAGAAGACAAATAATTCAGCGAACCATTCAAATTGTACATGGAGAAACGATATGAGAAGTTGGCAAGGTTGGTTTCTTGATGGAGAGGTGATCTCTTCACTGGTGCCACAGGCTTGTCTGAATCCAAACTCTGAAAAAGACAGGAAAAGGTGGAGAATGTAATTTGACAAAGAAATCCTCAAGATTGATGAAAATAAATTTTCTCGACAACCAATTTTTCAAAAGCTCCTGGCATATCAAAAATGTCTTTGTTTTTTCTTCAGGATTTTGACTAAAAAACGTCACTGTATCACAAAGACTTAGTTGCAGAAAAGATATTAATCTCTTTCTTCTTGTTACAGAATTAAAAGGAAGGGAGCAAATTCCAAATGCATGTTTCAGTGGTGTTACATACTAGCTCATTTTGAAACACAGCTGATTTATCTATAACAACTTCTCTGCAAAGAATTGCACAGGTGTTAAAACACATGCAAAACTGTGACACCCTAAGAAATGCATCCTTAGATTATGAGCACTCAATGGAGAATTTCTTTTTTATAAAAGGGATTTTTAATTACTAAATTTAGGTATTTTTCTCATAAGTCTTTTCTATGAAAAATACTGAGTTGTGCAAGTGACCCCCACCCAAATATGACAGTGTTCTGAAAAAAAAAAATGCAAAAACAACAACAAACAAACAAACCAAAGAAAAAACCAACAAACCATCTAGTAAGGGATTAAAAAACAACACAAAACAAAACATGAAATCAAAGGACAATTACTCTTCCGACACAAAACGTCCAATTGTTACATTAACGGACACAAAACTTTACAGTTAGCCACTAGCAGTAAGAAGAAAGTAAGCAACTGGTACGGCACTACGATCCAACTGGTAACCCAAAAGTTGCACGATAACCCCAGTGTGAGAAGTGTTATGTGGGGAACCTAGCTCCTGGTGTTGCTTGACAGGCCTGCAGAAGGTGTGAATAAAAGCAACACTTCTAATAATAAAGCTTTCCCAAATACACGTTTGTCTAAAAGAAGAGCATCTTCCAGCACCAAAAGATTTAAGTTTCTCACCCACACTTTTTTTTTTTTAATTATTATTTTCTGTATCCTTACTCAAGGAAGGCAGTCATCACTTAATGATCAGAAGACAGTAATGCAGAACTATTTTCTATTATGTGGAAAAAACAGCTCTAGTGGAGCTTACATATCGTTCCATACAGAACTGTTGAAAAATATCAGATTAGAACCCTACAGACAGGGAAGAAAACTTGAAGCAAAGCAGGCACATTAGGGATCATTCCTTCCAACTGAACCAAGAGACTGCCTGCAAAGCAAAGCAAATATATTCCGGTTAAAAACATCTAAAGTATGTTTTATTAAATTTAGGAATAATTATGTTAGTACACAGGGTTGTGAATGCCCCCTCCGTGGAAGCATTCAAGGCCAGGCTAGACGGGGCTGTAAGCAACCCGGTCTAGAGGGAGGTATCCCTGCCTGCAGCAGGGCGCTGGAACTAGATGATCTTAAAGATTCCTTCCAACCCAAACCATTCTATGATTCTATTCTTTGAAATACCTGAGATATACTCTTACTATGTAGGTCACTCCAAATATAATGCCTCCTATTTATTTCCATGGAAGTAAAGAGCACAATAACACTATTTGATCAAGCAAATTCTTGGCTACTAAACACTATCTTTCGACATAGTCACCACTATTAGCTGTGCATTTTTACCAGCGGCCAACAAAAGCCTGCATGCTGTGCTTGTAAAAATCTCCTTGGCTGTCTGGAACATCGCTTGTTTTTCATGTCGTTGACACGATCACTGCTGTAATGCACCACCCACTGCCTCACTCTGCACACATCCACTGCTTGGTCTCCATAACCATTCAGCAAAAATGGACAAATGTCAACGGGTGCCACTTTTTCTGCATGGAAGAGTTCAACAACACACCTCTGCTTCATACACACTTCCATGTCAGGCACCATTTTGTCAGGCTGCCCTCTGCTGCTGTCTGCTACACGACAACAAAATGTAACTGAATACTGGTGCGAAGGTTCAACCCCTACCGCCATACCACCAACATCCACCTCCGACATTGTGGACCAGCATAATGAAATAGGAGGCATTAACTTTGGAGCAGCCCTTGTATCATTGGAGAGCAATCTCCATAATCAATAATGCAAAATTTCAGTTTTGGAAGCTGCTGAGAACTGAAGCAGCACTAAAAGGCTAGTTCTGGAAAATGAAAAGCAAGGAAAGACTTATTTCATAGAGCAGGGTAACCAGACACCAATTGCTAATGCAGACACTGCTCACATGTGCTGAAAATTTCACGGCTGCATTTTATAATGCTTTTACTAGGCAAAGGGTTAAAGAAGGCAAAGTGAATTCAAATTATCTCAAAGGCATCTTAACAATTCCATATCTTTTAAAAAAGCATTCCTGTGTGGAAAGGAATCTGGGTCTTACTTTCAATCTTCCCAAAACAAACACATAGGAATAGGAAATCTGAAAAGGAAGTTACAGGTTCAAGGAACCTGGGGACAAAATTCTTCTCCCACTGCTTTCAGAGTGCAGCTGATAAATAACAACAAATGCTAAAACTACACAACTACACCAGAACGGCCTTTGGAGCTCATTAAATTTAATCACGCCCCCTTATTGGGACTTCAGCTGAATCAAGACATAACTATTTACCAAACAAGCAATCTGAGACACAACAGACTGCATTAACTTGTTTATACAAAATATTATGAGGTTATTCAAATTTCTGGGGGAAATGTCACTTCTCAGTAGTTACAAAAGACAGAAGTGCAACTGTATGGCTATATTGCAGACTGTGTTGCATGGCAATACATAAGCGAGAAACAAACAGCTTGTGTCCTGCCCTTCACTACTCATCTGTATATTTTAAGCATTTTGCATGGATTAGGACGCAAATTCAGATATCAGCAGAAAGTCTGTATATTAAACATACAGCTGCGAGCCTTAAGTAAAGTACACGTATTTGGAAGTTACTCATATTTGCTAAAGTGAAACCAAGAACAAAAGTCTAAAACCAATTACCCACTGTGCTCCCACGTGAAGATCCTCATTAGAGGTACTTTGAAGGCATGGGCTCTGTGAAAGGACTCTCACTTACCATTAAAAATCTTTCACAGGGAGCTAAAGACAATAAGAATTATGATATGTAGATTTATTTCACGCTATCTTCTATTCATTTGAAAAGGTAGGATTCTTTATTGCCCCATTTTACCTTATTTTAAAAGGCCATCTGCATTTAGAACTTGCAGGTAGGTCCTTTAAACCAAAGATAACATCCATAAGACTGAATCTGAAATGTTCTGTTGTATGATTAACTCCATTTTCTGTCAGTCTTTTCATAAGATGAAGATTCCTCCTTTTCCCCCCAAGCTTAAAGTACAGAAGTGATGGGAGAAGCCTCTTCCCATCTAGCTTATTGAAACTTGGAGCATCACATCGTTACTTAAAATCTATGTGACAAAGAATAAGATGAATTACACTATTCAGGAGGGTCAGCACACATGGCTGGAAAAAAACAAAGCAGGAGGTCACAGAGAAATGGACTTTTACCTTGGAACTCTGGCATACCGAGCAAAATGTAAGATTTGCTTGTGTAGGAAAAAAAAAAGCACTAGAAAAATGTCAAGAGGTGTCCTGTTAGCTGCCACTCTGATGCTGGAAAAGCACTCTGGAATAATGGTCCTCTAGGGTGAATCAGGTGATCTTAGCACATCATCATTGACACCGTTCACACTTTCTTGTTCCTTATTGCTGTTCAGGTGCAACAAATAGATTCAACTACATTGCCACTAGACAATGCCCAACTGTGTGTTTGAAGATACAGCCTAGTACTAGCCAGCTGAAGTCTGTGTTTCTCAATATACGTGAGGACAAAAGATCAATTCCATAGTTTTCCAAATGGACTGTACCCTTTGGGAAAGGTATAACTATCAGGTTGTGAAAAATGAATTTAACAACTTGGAAATGGGGAAAAAAAGTTAATAAGAACATTGAGTTGGTCATAAGCTACAGCCAGTCTTGTTCCAAGCGGTAGTGCTAATTAAATGAGAAGAGAGGCATCTTCTACCCTCACACAGTAAAACAGCTGAGGATACACACTTGATCCTGACAAAGCACCACAGCTAAGTGTCTTAATTCATACTCATCTGAAGTGTTCAAAAAGATCCTTGTTAAGGTTAAAGTAGTTAACATTCAACTGAATATAAATATGTAATAATTATTTATAATTATTCTATGAGATGACTGAAACCTCTCCAACCTGTGTGAGTTTGTCCAGTTCTCCTAGCCAGGCCCCAAACATCTTGTCCAGATCCTGATCTTCCTTATCACTGTCTTCTTCTGCACCATGGTCAAGCTCTTCATCCGATAACTGCTCCATCTGGGAAAAAAAAAAAAAAAAAAGTAATACTCAGATTGTATCAGTGTCCAAGAAATACAGCTGCTGTACTCCTGAAAAAACAGTCAAGGCATGTTTGTCCATAAGCTCTACAAAAATCGCACATTCATCCTAAGTTGATGATAGTGCTCACTTTTAAAGAGCAAGCATGAAAGCTGCAATGGATAATTAGCCACTCTTACATTCCACTTGATGTCAGAATCATGTCGAAAAAAGATGAAGAACGAAGTCCAGAACACTCAGTACAACAGCAGAAATTATTTCACGCTAACCTTATAGAATGCCTCCAGGGATGGGGCATCCACAACCTCTCTGGGCAACCTGTTCCAGTGTGTCATCACCCTCTGAGTGAAAAACTACCTCCCCTAATATCTAACCTAAATCTCCCATCTCAGTTAAAAACCATTCCCCCTTGTCCTATCACTATCAACCTATGTAAACAATCGTTCCCTCTCCAGTTTATACACTCCCTTTAAATACTGGAAGGCCACAATGAGGTCTCCCTGGAGCCTTCTCTTCTCCAAGAATTCTCTTCAACCTTGCACATGTATTCACTGCCAGCTATTATCGGCAAAGTCTACAGACATTATATTAAAAAAATTCAACTCTTGTCCAAAGAATTCAGCTGACTGCAGCTAAGGAACCCACAGGAAGTGCAGTCTCACTATGCAACAAATAGCTGACTTTACACATCTATAAACAGAAATGCTTAAGCAAGCTACAGAGAATACAAGCAATCAAGTTGTTTAAATCTTGGACACTCTCCAGATCACTTGAGTGATACTGCACAATTTCCATCTGACCAAGAAACCCCTCACCTATAAACAAAGGGTCACCATTACAGCTAGCTGACTCTCCTTTATTTAACAAGACTGAGTGACCAAAGTAGACTTAACATTCTCCAAAGTTTGCCTGTTATGAACTAAAAGGAAATTAATCTGTTGTTAAAAAGCCTCTCTTCCCCAAACACATCCTCCAAGCACCTTCTACAGGGCTAAGACACACACACCTTGCTTGGCATATCCACACTTTTAAACTCAGGATTTGTTCAGAACAAAAATTTAGAGAGATTTCAACATTCTCTTAGAGAAAATGAAATAGGTAGCAATTTAGGGCAAAAAAAAAAAAAAAAGAGCAAACACTTGCAATATGATATAGAACACTCAAAGAGAGATACCATCCGAAGTCGCGCAGAAAAACCCCAACAAGCCATAGATTGCAGTGCCCTTTGATATGGTCAACGCATGGACAGCATAGGAATTTGCTACACAGGCTTTCAAATGCACCACTTTAAATTTTGGAAACTTAGAAGCAACGTTTTAAGTGCTAGACTTCAGAAAGCCGAATCTTGATCTGAAGACATCACTGTACTGCAGAGTTGATCTGATGACAGAGGTTACCAAAGACTACAAAAGTGTTCTCCGTTCAATCAGTTTTAGACTATTTCTGGCAGTAGTTCATGCAAAAAAAGACCTCCATGATTTAAAACAACCTTTACTTCTATTCCTATATGATTTACATTTCACTTCACCTTAATAATCAGGCATCAGGAGACCAGAGGCAACCTAGTGCTCTGAGGTCAGCTGAAGACAGAGCTTCCCACAGATACAAGATATGCCATCCAGGTGCTCTAGGCAAAGCAGCTTCAAACTCCTACTGAAATTTTACTTTTGCAGGAGAAAAGAATGCAGCTGCTTATCTTAAAGGGGCAATAATACAGGCAGGCTTGAGCAGTGGACCCAGGGGAATCACAGAGTTGTATGGGTTGGAAGGGACCTCTGGAGATAATCGAGTCCAATCACCAAAAGCCCCTAATCCACATAACAATTGTGTTTCACAAGCAAGTGAAAAAACCTTGACTTCAGTAGCATGACTTTTTTTTTTTTTTTCAGCGTTAGGGAGTGTCGAAGCTCAAAGCAAAGTAGAATTGTCAATACATCAGACTCGCATTGCTTAACTCCTCTTCTTCACTCCATGAAGCTAGATCAGAAGCTAGATTAGTTTGTAATTTCACAATACAGAGAAGGCTCTTTCACAAAGCCATGCTCTCAACAAAAACAGAAGCACATATTTCTAAAAGTGCAAGACTTTTCCTAATGCCCATTCATCACATGTTGTCCTCTGCTTAATTTTAAAAATGCCAAGCAATCAGGCTTCTGTAACTTTCTTGGAGAGACTCACTCCATCCACCACAAGCCTTCCCTGTCAGGAAGCATTTTCTAATCATGCTTTTCATTTGCATTTAATCCTCTACATTTTACCAAGTCTTTCACACTAAAACATTCTCTTTTCCTCTCGGAATCTTCTAATAAATGCAGACAAATACCCCTCTTCTAAACATTACTTAACTAAGCTGTCCACATTGCAGTCTTAGATCTGTTCTTGTAAATCAAGTCCTTTACCCTATTCCGAAAATAAAATTGCAAGTTTCTTCAGGTAAGGTGCTCAGATACAAACCATGACAAGCCTGGCTGGAAGCTACCATATCCTGTTCTAGAAGTATTGTGCTGCTGATGCAGCAAGAGAATGCTCCACTGCTCCCCAGTATCACACCAACCACAGCCAGCAACAGGCTTAGTGAACGAAGCTGCTCTGCATAAGCGTCACTTGAGACAACTCTCTTCAACTCACAATTAAACAATTCTGCCAAGTACAAGACTGCACCTGGGTTGTGGCAATCCCTATTATCAATAAAAGCTGGGGGATTAAAAGATTGCGTACAGTCCTGCCAAAAAGAACCTTGAGGGACTGTAGATTGCAAGCTGGACATGAGCCAGCAATGTGCCCTCACAACACAGAAAGCCAACCATATCCTGGGCTGCATCAAAAGTATGGCCAGTAGGTCAAGGGAGGTGATCCCGGCCCTCTACTCTGCACTGGTAAAGCCTCACCTGGAGTACTGCATCCAGATGTGGAGTTCTCAGAACAGGACAGACACAGACCTGTTGGAGTGCATCCAGAGGAAGGCCACAAAAATCATCCCAGGGATGGAACACCTCCCCTGCAAGAACAGTCTGAGAGAGCTATTCAGAGGACAGTCTGAAGGGTCTCTTCAGACTGGAGAGGAAAAGCCTCCAGGGAGGCCTGATAGCAGCCTTTCAGGTATCTTAAGTGGGAGATGTAAGAAAGGGACAGACTCTTCAGCACAGTCTGTGGTGACAAGACAAGGAGAAATGGTTTCAAACTTAAAGAGGGAGATTTAGATTGGATATATGGAAAAAAGCTTTTCTTTTTTTTCTTATTATAGGGGTAGTGAAGCACTGGAACAGGTTGCCCAGAGATGTGATGGGTACCCCATACGTGGAGGTGCTCAAGCTCAGGCTGGACGGGGCTCTGAACAATCTGATCTAACTGCAGATGTCCCTGTTCATTGCAGAGGGGTTAGACTAGATGACCTTTAAAAGGTCTCTTCAAACTCAAACAATTCCATGATTGTATGAATATTTAAGCTAACATGGCATGGCATACTGCAGTGAAGCTGCAAAACAGATTAAATTCATCTTCTGACTCCTATTTCTCCCCATGCTTATTCTGAAACCATTCAGTATTTCTGGCACTCCAGGAAAGGGAAGAAAGCTCTTCTAAAAATCTACAAGTGATGCTGAAATCCAAAAAATACTGATACGCTCATATAATCAGGCAGCATACTTCCATCGAGATTACACCACTTTCTATGCCTTTTAAGTCAGGCATGTCTACTTCCACCATCACTACCTGACCCCTCGAAGGCTCTTCTCTATAATGTTACCCCCAAACCCTCTCCACATACAAAACTGGAGACAGCGGGGTACACTTACTTTCTACCTAACCTTCTGCAAAACAAACAGAAGCTGGATTTTCACGTCCCTTGAAAGCTTTGCTTTATTAGTCCTTAGGCTTTTATGAGGACTAGAAGTATTGTAGATTCCAGCCGAAACACTTTATACTTAAGGTGATGTGGTAAACAAACTACAGCAACTGTTCTCATTTGAGAATATAGCATTTCTCAATGTCTAACTATACTTGATGTTAGGAATTTTTATGTGAAGGTTAAGGGAAGCTATTAAAAATGTGCCTTAGGAAACATGACTATAAACTGGTGAATCAAACAGATACTGTGATATAAAACAGACAGAGCTCCATATTTACAGACATTTTACACAGCACAGCTAGCTTTTCCCTCTTCAAGCTGTTTTTGACACTCTACAGTTAGACGGAATTTGGTCGGCAGTGCATTCACTCCATGACACTGTTCATAATTCATCCTTTCAGTATGAGAGGAGTTTGCTGGTTTCTTTCCACAACTCAAATCTTCAGAAATATTTAGTAATAAGAACGTTCTCAATTTCCTGTAAGTTGTTGCTTTTGCTATATTAACTTGGCATTAGAGACACTGCTTCAGTTCCAGTTACTCTGAAGACAGAATTAGCAGCCTAAAGAAAACTTTTACAAGTAAAGTACTGTTGTGTCAGCAAGCCTGGCACTAAATCCCGTAGTATTTGCCAGCTCCTTGTAGTCCCCACCCAAGCTTTCTAACGTCAGCTGCATATCCTCTAAGCCTGTCAATGTTTGCTTGCAAATGGCACACAGAGGACAGTGTCTCACTTAAGAAATGGCAAATATTAACTTGCTAGTCCTCTAAAATGGATCTCTTCACTCAAGCTCCACTAGTAGATTAAACTGATGAATTAAGGCAGAGGAGATACAACATTCAGCTAAGAGTATCTAAACTTTCCAGTAACAGAACTAGAAACAGTAACAACTCAAAAATAGTACACATCCCAATTAAAATTAAGAAGTGCAAACTTTTCTTTTTTACAGACATCTTCACGCTGTTGTTGAACACAGCACACATAGGTCACACTTCAGCAAACTAGGACCTTTCTAAGGCTATAACATTTTAATCTATAACAAGAAAGGACAACAGCAGATGTTTAAACATTTCTTTCTTCATTTTTTCAAGAAATCATTTGGAACCAAGTTAATCTAAGAAACAGAAGAAGGAAGCCAGTTACAATTCTAAAGCACTTGCAGGTTAGTAGAATTTAAGTAGCTCACAGTTCTGTTTAGCTCATACCGGGAGAAGCGACAAAGTACTTTTAAGATTCAAGCCATTTTATTCAACACTTTTGCCCTATTAATTTGAAGCATCTGTCAAAACAGAATTCAATGGAAATGAGCAGCTTTCAGGTTTTATTTGAGCGATCTGTAATACAGAACACTGTTTTGAATGTGCCCACTCAGTCAGACACACATCTGTGCTTGACTTGTCCACGGCAGCTCAGCACTAAAACAAACCGAACAGACTCAGAAGAACCAAGCAATCAAGTCAAAGAAAGCACACTGAAGACTCGCTGCCCATGTGTCATTTGTACAAGGTTCTAACCTGTCCTCTCACATAATACACTGTTATTATTCTAGTTGCATCCCAAGTATGGCACAAGTCTCTCTAAAGAGACTGTGTCATTCAGAATTGTTGGCTATTTCCTCCCCTAAACATATTCAGTGACTAAATTCGGTGCTCAAACACCTACACAGTAACAGCCATGGGAAATTTTCAAAACTCTCAGTCCTTGAACTGGGGCACTTGATGGCAGTGACAACTTCAATTTGACTCTACTTTTAGAGTGAAACAGCACTGACAGCTTACCAGATAAGACTCTTGCTCTTCCAAGAACCCTTGCCAAGCAACGATTCAAGAAAGACTTTTTCTAAAGGCATACACAAATTCTCATCTTAAGCATTTTTCTATTTGTACCTTAGTAAGATTCATCTAAACCAGTTTCAATAAACATGATTCCTGGACGTCTGCTTCTCTTCAGCGTTAACGCTCTGTCACCCCTCGTTGGTTTTGTTTTGCTGTCATAACAAATTGGATAGGGCTAACCTGAATGAGAATAACCAATGCACTAATGAGATTCCGTTAAGCTGCAAATATCAGGTGCCCTTTCAAGGAACATTTTTCATAGCAGCACTTTGACTCTCATTTTTCCAGAAAATCAACAGTAACACATGAAGATATCACAGACTGTAAAAAATACTTAGCTTTCAGTCTTTAGTCCCTCACGTAAGGGCTTCTTAGCATCTGTCATTTTAGGACTCCTACAAAAATAAGGTCTCCACATGGTGTGTCGAGTCTTCCACACACAAGTAAGGCTTCCTGCACTGAAGTGTGATCTGTGTATTATCTTATTATCCAGCCTGGAATGCATCAGCCAGCTTGATCCGTTTGAAACGTTATTTAAATAGGCAGACCCATAATCTGCTGTAAATCTGCTAGTTTCCAAAACAGTTCATTAGGTTTGTTCACCTTTGAATGCATGAGGCCCAGTATTCTAGTGTTATTTATGAAAAGGCAGTGAGACATTCAGTAGAAACCAACAGTTGCAACATTTAAACATAACACCATGTTAAATACAGAGAAAAATAAAGAAGTATCAATCATTTAAAAAAAAAAAGAAACATTTATTCAAATTTTTTCTTATGCAATCTGCCATAGTTTTGTATGCCGGGATGAACATGAGATGATGCAATATCAAAACCAAATGAAAAACAAAGCCAAAACAAAACACCACACCCATATGTAAGGAAACATGAAAAGCCCATGAACAATGTTTCAGATGGACCCTTCTGACATTTGCACAACCAGACACCACTGCAGAATTCTGAAGGTAACAAACTGCTACTATCAGAAAGCAAGAGCTGATCTCTGGGACGCCAACAAGTTCTGAAAGTATTTCCAGACTCTTTCACTGAGACCCTGCACTGCAGACTTGCACTTTGATACTGCAGTTCCTACCTTAAATCTACCCAGCCCCAGACGATAGTTGAGTTTCATTACATTAACAGTATTTCCTTTAATAAAAGCACTCTGCATTGAAATAAGTCATTGTGAAAAAAAACAGATCGGAGAATTTGCCTATACCACACTTATTTAATGATGGAAACATTAAAAAACAAAAAAAACACCACAGAATTCCAAACCCAACTGGAAATGCCAATGTCCGTAAGGGCTCAAGATTGTGCCTATTCACGTACTTCTAGAAGCAGTGTAACACACATTTTGTGCTAACAGTGCTAAGCATATTCAAGGAAAACTGATAGCATAAAACCCCAACACTTAAACCAACTCTCTTTCAGGCAACTGATGTTTTCACCTCCACCCTTTCTTATTATTCAAGAACAACTCTGTGCAAGCTTATGCTTGTTACTGAAGTAAGGATTTGCTTCTTCAAAACACCTGAGGAATTTGTTAAAAAAAAAAATCTACTCAAGGGATAAACAATACACAAATGGTCAAAACACCATCTGAAGAACCAGCCGAACTTCTGCCTGTTGGAAATCTGTTCTCCTGAACATAAAGGAACTACACAGCGCACACCAGGGCATTTTTAGAAATTAGAGCTCTGTGTCCACTTGTGACCATGCCAGCATCCATTACCGTTCAAGAAGTGATACATGACAGAAGACCACTGTAACGCCCCAAGTAAGATTCTAGCACATTTTTTTACCCGTAATACTCATTCATCTGACTGCTTAAAGAAATGTAAAAGCTGTGTAGTTAATACAATTCAGGCTTGAGGGGTTACTTTTAGAGGAGTAAATGAATTTGATACACATTTGCAAAACTAACAACCAAACGCCATATCCATGTTTCTCCACATCTCCTTGAAGTTACTGTAAACAATGAAAGGCAGTTTGGGCAAACAAGTTCTTTCTTTCATATTGATCCTCTGCTCGCATGACAAAGATCAAAAAATCCTCCATGCCCTTCAGTTAAAAAGAAAAATGTGTATGTATTTTTACATATATATATATATATATATATATATAGTGTCAATTATGGCATAAGAATTATATATTATATGTTAATATTATATATCANTTGCACTTTACAGGCTGTAGACCTGATTTTACTCCCAATCACTCCAGCTTTCCTCCAGTATAATTCTACTTTTGACTTTAACAGAATTGTACTTAAATTTTTATAGATGTGAGAGGACAATCATATCTCACACACCTTTGCTATGGGAAAATTTGACCAATTCTTTTTCATACCACTAATTCTGGTTTATAACACCAGACATAAGAACCATCATTAAGAACTTAGATGCAGTCAACAGTGCAGACTCTCCATTAAAGCACATGAAAAACTTACCCAGAAAATGTCCCTCACAGCGCCTTTAAGCAATGCACGGAACTCAGTCTCCCTCAATTTCTTACACATACAAGCAGAAGATATCTAAACATGACTTGTCCGACACTGCTCAAGATCAGCAAGACAAAACACAGGAGAATAGATGTCCTCCTTGAAAACAGCTCTAAGAGAGCAAGTGGCAGACACCTTATGGCAAATCTGCCTGCAGAGGTTTTAAGTTAGGCTTTTGCATAACCACTCTGACTCATAAACTCTGTGCAAACCCTCCACCCTAAAATGTAACAGAAAACAAAATGTAGTGCAACTTAATTCCAGCTAAAAGTGGCTGTAAATTGAGTAATGCCTTGGACTGGTATAAAATGGTTTACCACGAGATACCTCCCAGCACCCTATTGTGCTAATTCCCATCAATGCTGCAAAATATCAGCAAAGTAGGATTGCCTCACAGTTAGTTTGCCTAAGGTGTTTTTCATCCCCAAAGAAGACTGTAGGATTTCAGATCTCTTTATACAACAGAAAATGTTGCAGTTCAGCTACAGGATTTCCTATTGCTCAATAAACAGTATGATCTGCTTTCTACTCTTCTCAATGCTACTGCTGAAAATTATATATATATAATATACATATTATATATATATAATATTATATATTGTATGTTAATATATATATTAACATTTCTGCTTTGAGTTTAATACTGAATGAACAAACAAGTGATAAACTGTAGGTCATGTGTTTCAGTATTTCCATGTTTCCTCTCAATACTCTTAATTTCCTCTTAACACTTCCTCTTAAAGCACTCCGAAACCTATTACTCCCAGAGGAAAGTAATAAAAACGAGAAAAAAAAAAAGAAAGAAAAAGACCTGGAACAAGATTAGAAATCATGGGAAGTTCTCTGTGTGTAATCCAATGTCCTATAAACCAGTTTACATCAAGAGTAATCTAGATGAAAACCCGAACAAGAGATCTTCGCTTCAAACATCACAGGTACAGGCTGAGTAAATCCCAATGCTCTTATATCAGAGACATTCCAACATCTCTCAAATTCAAACACTGAGGTAGAAAATCTGTCAGCTAAAAAATCCAATTCAAAACACCCCAAATAAGAGTCTTGTGCCATGTGAAGGCCTCTTTCAACATACTGTTTTGAGCTGATGTTTTTCTTTTTTTTTTTTCAAACCAGGCTTCAGGCAATAGTTTGCTAGGCTTGTGCTCAACACAGCACGTTGAAAAGACATGGAATGTCTGATGAAAGAAAAACTCTTAGCCATTTCAGTGGAAGGACCTTAACAGTCAGTAAGTTGGTATGCTTCTGAAATTGCTCAGGCAGTAATTTGGCCAAAATTCTGTTGATGCTTAATGCATCAAGATAGCATACGTTGCTACAGTTTAAAAATCGTTTCTGCGCACTCTTTTGTACCATTTCAACAACAAATTATTTATGCAAAGTAGCTTTGAGATGGAAAAAGAGCTATGCCTTGCGCTTACAAAGAGGCTCACATAATCAGAAATACTGTGGGTGACCCGTGGAGGTCCCTGGCAGCCGTCTGTCTCTACCTGTCTCCATATAAGATCCGAGAAAGAAATAGTTGCATTTAATCACAGATCAATAGTCAGAAGAATCTATTTCAGTAGTCGGTCACTGGATCATAAAGGAATGTGACAAACTCTGACCCAAGTTTATCTGTTTCCAGCTCATCCCTTTTCCCTCTGACTTATCAATGATGTTGTCATTAAATTAATCAACATGATCTGCCACAACTCTGTTCACTTGTCCTGTCAAATTCAACTTCACTCCAACTGCTGAAGCAGGGGAGTCAGCATTACTTCAGGAAAATGTTTCATTCCCTACTTATTTATTAAAATAATTAGCGGCAATTTGAAAAACAAACGTTTACACTGAATTTTCAATAGTGCATGGGGTTTCACCTTTAAGCTGCCCTTCAAAATTAAAATATGGCACTGCACTTCAGCAAAAAAATCATGATCTTCAAACATAGGAAGTCAAGATCAAAACACAAGATGTGCAACACTTCACCATTCAAGGAATGGTTTTTAGCCCTGCTCCTAAAATTAAGCACGTCTGTACAAGAACTTGCCTTTGCCTCCAGCTGTTTGTGTTTAAGCCCGGTCAAATAATAACTTTTTCACTAAGCCCTTAAAAAATATTTTTCTTTACATTAACTATCAGTTTGGAATACAAATATTTGTAGCAACACAACACAACTTTAATTAAGAGTTTCTAAAATTCATTTAACAACTGTCTGAATAAGCAACTGGAACAAGTCTTAATCAGATATCAGACATCAAAGCGAACTGTCTCAGTGTTCTTGAAATCCCCCAAAATACACCAGTGCTGTATACAGTAAATAGAAATTTTCTAAACAGCACAAGGTGTTTATGCTGGAGTTGTTGCACCTTTCAGATTATAACAGGCTGTTTAACTATCCCAGAGATTTTAACCACAAAAATACCAAACACACCACAGTTGCTTTCCTCAGATTCAACCCAAAACTTTCAATTGAAGCAGTCAGTCTGTTAAGCAGGAATAAGAAATCACAGCACTGTTCACAGACAAAACAAAATGACAGAAAATAAGTTCTTTCTGGCAAGTGATATCAAGGAATAAAAACAATTTTCCACATTCACATCTACTGCAACTACCGATTCCTTTTTTATTTAATCAAAGCTTGTACGCTCTCTCTCTCTAACTTTAGTTTACTCGATCACCCACCAACTTCCTGAACCAAACAAAATGAAGATACTAGCATGTTTACTTCATCATCTCGATTTCCAACTAACAGGAAATTCCCCGATGTGCTACAGCAGGAATACCTACAAAATATCAACCCCACCCCTTCTTTGCTTGATAGCTGTAAGAGAAAGGCAAAACACAAAGTGGATCAGGTAGAAGTCTACCCTATATTCCACATGATTGGGTTCTCATTAAGACTTTAGTACTTTTATTTTTACACGTTATATACATATTGATCATATAACATGAAACTTAAAATTAGCCTCCATACAGTGACCTCCTATACACCAAAATACACTTAAAAGATGTTTCTTCTTGACAGGGGACAAGCCAAAACTGCTGAAAAGTCCACTGAAGAATTCACCTAACTGCATCTGAAATCTGCTCCACAGAGAAGGCACACAGTAAAACTTTATTTCCTCCAATACATTTCAGTGCCCGTCTCACATTTAGCCAAAGACGTTGCTTTAAAAAGATGGGGCTTTATCCATCATTGCGCCCAATTTCCAGAACCAAGATTTCAGCCAGAGAACCCAAATGGTATTAAGTTCTGTATAAAGAGCATCCTAGGTAACACCTTATCTCACAGAAAATGCTTTACAAAGACAGATCTAAAAAGCTGCATAGACAGAAATCATACATACAAAAGTCGTGTCTGCTAAAAATACTGTTCCAATTAGCACAAAGAAACACAGGTGCTCTCCAAAAGAATGGAATTCACCATCAGCTGCACGAGCCGACATCTCAGCTTGAGCAGCTTTTGAAAATTTTAAATACGAAAATAAAATGAGGTTACACAAGCCAGGAAAATGTATAGCTTTAAATCTGTATTAGAAGTATAGCCTGCCTCCATTAGGCAGAGATAGGCGTTTAAGAACATACGTTAGCTCCCACTTTCCAGAATCTTCATTACGCAGTTATTGTAACACAAACACTGTAATAGCATCTCTTCCAATTCAGTCTTAACTTTGAAACCTGACACCCAAAAAGAAATAATAAATATTAACAAGTTGATGTAGACACAGAGAAGCAATACTAAGCCTAACACAGTAACGTCAGCAGGAGCACAAGGCTGCAACCTCTAGGAGAATAATTCCGCATAACTAATCTTTAAAAAACATTGGTAAGAAGTAGACAGAAACGCATTTTGTGTTGTAAATGAAACAAAATATCTCAGAGAAACTGCAACCCTGACAAAAGAAAGCTAGATGTCAAAAAAGGTTCCATAGTCAAGCGAAGCTTTATTCTGCAATTTGGGAATGTACAAATTCAAGTTCTAAATCGGGGTTAGTTACATACTTGACTCCAACAAAGATACACTTCAAATACAACCGTGACAGTATTTCCAGAAGGCAGAAATACGTAACCAAGTCACCTGGTCTTAGAGGTTTCCAAATAAATGACAAAATTTAAGTTAGTAAATAATCATTAAAAAGCATCTTTCCTCCCCACTGAAATTCCATAAGCAACTCACAACTTATGCTATTCCACCCCTGAGTTCTTCTTTCGGAAGCTTCCTCAAAATCCTCAGCAGCACACTTCCTAGACCTTGTAGACCCTTAATCTTCTCGCAGGTACACTGACTGCAACAATGTTTCCACCAGAAAAAAACAGATGCTAAAGGTTGATGTAGCTTCTACAGTAAGTAAGAAGTTACCAAGCAAAAATATTTCAGGTGCCTCTATGAGGTGATTCTTGGTCTATATTGACTAGAAATGAGAAAAGCCCTGTGACATTTCTTGGCGATTTGATCTGAGGGACAGAGATGGAACAGACTACAGCTAAGTGACTGCTGACAGCAAGCATCGCTTCACCAAGCGCAAATCATTCCTGACAAATCTGCTAGCCATCTACAACAAACTTCTATGGAAGCTTCCCAAGCACCTAACGATTCAAGTGAGAACACAAGCCTTTAACATTTTTGTAGACAATTATCAGCCAGCCTACAGCAGGCATGTTGGAAGAATGAAGGAAGAAAGGCAGGTTTCCATTTTTCAATTTACAGATAAGAGCCATGGCAAAGAACACAAAGCAAACTTGACATTGTTTGGAAAAACAGAACAAGGAGAATTGCTTACATCCACAACTGCATCTTCAGAAACATTCTGCATGTAACAACAGAACGTAAAATGTGACACGCATGGTATTTTGCATAAACAGTTTAAGAATTCTATTTTGCTATAAAGGCAACATTTCCACACGTAATATTTGCAACAGTCCAAACAGCTCTTCAAGAAGTCTAACAGCTGGCAGTTCTGCTGCGTGCTATTTGGCCTTCTCTTTCTTCAAGAGCTGCTGAAGTTAAGTGAATTAGAAGAAAAAAATGCACCAAAACCAACCAAAAGCAAACAACAAAAGCAAAGCTGTCTTATTCTACAGATGCACCATACAACATCATTCACAAGCTAAATTCAACTGAAATATGGGCAAAACATTTTTGTGATGCATAAAACTGCACGAAGGGATGTGTACTTCGGTGGGGGGATGTTTTATTATGTTTAGTAAGCTACAATACAGGTGAGCCTATTTCCCTCCTTGACTCTCAGCTAACCCATTATAATCACATGTAGACAGTAAGGCAATACTTGGATTCGGTACAGTTAAAATCTCTTTTGCCCAAGGGACCCTCACAAAGGTTAAAAATAATAATTATGCCAATGCTCATTTAAGATACCACACCGAACACCAACAATTTGTAAGATGTAGGTACTATCTAGTAGGACTCAGAACAAGTTGCCAAATCCCTTTCCATAAGGACAGTATATCAACCACAGTTCAAAAAATTACTGAGCAGTGCTTTAACTGTGATAAAAGAAACAACGCTGTCCACAAGTTGCTTTATATGAAATTTCATACATTGTTACACACTCTTTAACCTCAGCTGCAACAGGCTGGAAGCTGATGTAGGATTTCTGCTAAGAATTAAGACTACGTTATCACCGAGGTTGGAAAAGATCTTCAAGGTTACCTACAACCAATATCTCCCGACTAAACCATGTTCCTCAGTATAACATCTGAACATTTCTTGAACATCTCCAGGGATAGTGATGCAACCACCTCCCTGGGTGGCCTGTTCCAGCACCTGGCCACTCTGAAAAATATACATTTTTTCCTAATATCCAAACTGAACCTTCTCTCATGCAACTTGAGGCCATTCCCTCTAGTCCTATCGCTAGTTACACAGGAGAAGAGGCTGATGCCCACCTGACCAGAATCTCCTTTCCCTCATCCAATGGTAAGGTAATGTGATCGTGGAAGGTCAGGTTGGTCAGGCAGGACCTTCGTTTCATGATCTCATGCTGGCTGGGCCTGACCCCCCAGCTGTCCCACACATGTTGTGTAATCTCACTCAAGATGATCTGCTCCATAACCTTTCCTGGCACCAAGGTCAGGCTGACAGGCCTGTACTTCCCTGGATCCTCCTTAATACCTTTCTTATAGATGGGAGTCACACTGGCAAGCTTACAATCCTCTGGGACCTCTTTGCTTGACCAGAAACACCGCTAGATAGTGGAAAGTGGCTCGGCAATCACCTCAGCCAGCTCCTTGAGCACTCCTGGGTGGATCCCATCCAGCCCCACAGACTTGTGGCAGAGACCTACTACTCCATCTGGATTGCTTCCACCTGAATTGTGTGGGGTTTATTCTGCTCCCCATCTCAGACTTATAGGTCAGAAGGTAAAGTACCCCAAGGATAATTGGTCTGACTTTTAAAGGCAGATGTAAAGAAGGCATTATGAACAGCTGATTTCAGTAGCTGGAAATACCATCTCCGTAAAACATCCTCCATATTTTTCAGAAACATTACAAATTAATTTTCAAAACACCTGAGGTACACTTATCATTAATTATCATTTCATTATCAGCATTTATGAGACAGCACATTTTGAGCATAGTTTTATCATTAGTCAAACATTTGAAAAAAATGTTTTGAGGATGACTAGGGAAACAATCTTTTGGCTGAGACATTATCAAAGAAGGGGAAAAAGAAACAACTTAACAAAACATCTGATTTACTTTAAATCCATTCCTACCAAGTTGAGCAAGAGAACAATAATAGTGAAACAAAAACCATGCTTATCTAAACAAGCTATACCAGAGCAATTAATTTTACATTTTAAGCCACTAGCAAGACAAACTTACTGGGAATTCAAATCGGCAGTCAACTTCTACTCCCCAGTTTCAATGCAAACTGCAAGCAGACACACAAATTCTCTTCTACCCCCATTATTCTTTCAACACCTACTTCAATGCAGAAGAATGTGTAATTTCTTTAGGTACATGGCAGAGAAGGATAACTAATCTGGCAGGGGAAATCCACAAGGACATCACCAGAAAATATAGATGCAGTATGTAAGGAGTTTTCCATGGAGAATCTGCACCCTGAGGGAGACTTGAAAGGACTGCAATGAGGAGAATACTGAGAATCTAGGAGAAACACCAAAATGGGGCATGGCAGAGAGAACTTCTAGGAGCCAAGACCGGACAGAAAGGCTGGATTCTAGTAGGAATGAGACAGCGTTCTATCATATGAAAGACCAAGAGATCATGTGGCAGTAAACAGGATTAGGCAAAGTTTCACTATCTCTGTAAACCTCATATGCAATACAAAACAATGCAACAGGAAGTTGACCTTCTAACTACAGCTCACCTCTGTCCTTGTTGATATGGCAGAATCTAAGCTGTTTTATTGACAACCCTATAAGAAGAAAAAAAAAAACCTCCTATACTTATACAAAAACTCTTCTCAGCACTTGCTCTCATTCTCTTCAAGAAACAGAGGAGCCATTCCAGAAGTGACCTCACACCCCAAAGCAACTTCTGTGAGACATCTGGTCCAGCAAGGCGTCAAAGTCTGTAGTAATTCCACCACTATTCTCCAAGTAAGCCTGTATAAATTTCTGAAAATGAGAAAGCCTGAGCTGATACAGAATGGCTCGGTCATCACTGATGAAGACTGAAAATACAACTTCACTGCCATTTGAGCAGAATGCCACTGCAAAATTCTTCCCAAAGTTTCCCAAAATGGAAAAAGTCGGCAAAATATTTCTTCCCGAATAATTAAAACAAAAATACAAAAAGCACCTCACGCTTTGTTCACATGGGGTTTTGTTTCTATCGTAAACTATATGTTCTTTCTCTGTATGGTTTAATCATTTAGTTGAAGAAGTCCACGTGGTAACTCAAAGCAGTACCAGCAATTTGAAGTATAAAGCTTTGAAATTTGACACAGCCAACTAATAGGCATGGAAGTGCTCTCCACTGAACGCTGTTCTTACTTTCCAATTTATAAGTCTCGTGAAACTCCAGATTCATTAAAATATTTTTAAGAAATTTATTTTGTACACTTAAGATGTGTTCTGTAGATATATGTTCATGCTGAAAAGCTGCACTACTTCAGCTTCTAAATAAATCTTGGCAGCAGAGGCTGAGGAAGAGAAGAGGGAAGACCACTAGCAGTAGACTCTACCTCCTAGAAAGAAAAGTACTTAAACAAGAAAGCACTTTCAACATAAAAAGGTTTTTGTTACGTCAAAGGTTTGAGAAGTCTAAAAGCCAGTTAAGCACCAACTGATGCACATCAAAATGACTTGACTTAGAATTTAATTGTAGAGATTAAGGCAGAATGTAAATATTTAACACAGAACCAATGTTTTAAAGCACTCGTTCCTGACAACATAAGAAAATCAGTTTCCACTGCAAAAAGTGAAAAAAAAAAAAAAAAGAAAGCACAAATCTTATCACCAAGGACGTGAACATGACATTTCTATACAGTACAACAACTATGGAGAACAGAGCTGACAGCTGAATCTTGTTAAAGGAGGACTTAAAACAGAAAGATTTAAATTCACGGGATCAGGCCAGCATTCCTAAGGAAACACTGTTCAGATCCTACACTGCACAGACCTTGTCTAAACAGCTCAGCACCCGAGTCAAATAGACAACTACTGTCTGGAAAGTCTGCTGCCAACACGCTCCACAGCTTTGTGAATGGAGTTTTTCTTGCATATGGAAACTAAGACAGTAGACTGCTTTGGTGCTGCACATAAAGAGGAGTTGGGGGACAAAGGAGAGGGGAATAGACAAAACAACAACAAGAAAACAAAACGTGAGCTGATGGACTCTGTATTGCCATTCACAAACAGAAAAAAAAGTTCAGGATTTATTATTATTATTATGTGTTTTAAGTTTCTTGATTAAAACTAATTACCCCAATTTTATCCAGTGAAGGAACATAATCCAAAGCAAGTAATTGAGTGTAGCTTTATACTCAGGCGTATGTACACTGCACATTGTCTTTCACATCAAAAGCATTCTTTCAAGCTAATTATAAGTTCTATCACTCTGTATTCCATTATTCTTGTTTGTCATCTAAGTTTAATGCTGTGGGAAAGTGATAAACGAAAGTCAGACAGATTTAGATGACAAAGGGAAAACTAATGCCAAGAGTTGACTAAATTAAGTTTAAGGTTCACCACGTATATAATTTGTGGCTACTCTTAAAGCCATCATTTGAAAGCAGCATGGCTAACGAAGTTTTTTCCATTCAAACTGGTTGGGTTTTTTTGGTTTTTTTTTTTGGTCCTTTAAATACTGAAGGTACATGAGTGGTTTCAAACACCAAGGTAAGACCAACTGAATAGCACTGCACAACAGTCTAATTTCCACGTGAAACGCAAATTTGTAGGGACAAGGAGACAATCCCTGGCATTCATCAATGTGGGGCATTAATACCTTCCTACAATAACTGAGTGGTGACCATGAAAAGTCTGGAGCACTGAAGCTCTCAAAGAAGTTAAGAATGGTACCCTACAGTACGGCTCAACGGCTTCACCAGGTAGCACCTGCCCAAAGAGTATTCAGCAGCACAATACAGGAACATTGATAGATGTACGTTATTTTACTGTCAACACATGCTACCTCAGACTTTTTTCCCCACAGACTATAAACAGCCATGTCCTCACACAGACGTAATTACATGTAATTTCTAAATATTAAAGATGAGTTAGAAAATCAGTGCTAAATACGGACTTGTACTATAAGACATGCTGATTTTACACCAATGCTCAAAGAGCCATGCCCTTCTTAAGTCAAAACATTACCTCAGCTTACAGTATCACTGCAGTCAAATACAGTTCCTTTCTAAAATACTTAAGCCTGTGCCCGTAAGGTTGATCACCAGGGCTGTCATTTCCTCCATTACAATTTGGAAAACAGCAGGAAACATGGCTTCACAACAAATGCAGGAATACCAGATACACACAAGAAACAGAACCTACTATCCACTCTGAGCTTTTT
>JACDJE010000003.1:576469-590241 GCA_016647715.1 Pavo muticus
TTTTTTAAGTCTAAGCAGGTTCTATTGCAATTTCACTACAGCGAACATCTCCTAGGATTAAGGGTATTCCGTTCTAGAACTGTCAAAAATGAGTATTTTTCTGCTACGTAAAACCAGGACAAACACGTATTCCGGACACATTCTTTTGGTGGGACTCAGGGAAGAGGTTATATCTAGTTCACACAAAATTAGGTCATCCATTTGATAACCAAATATAAACTGCGTATGTAAATACGTAAGCATTGTATAGATATTCTCCCTCAATAAAGGTTTGGAAAAAACTCCTCTGCATGCAGCTATATTAATTATAAATGCGGACGGAAGGAAGTTCATATTTACAAACTTAGTCAAACAAAAAAGCCATTATAACATCTTAACAGCTGTGTAACAATTTGGCAAGCTTTGCAGTAAAGAGTTTTTCCTCAGTGTCCCAAAAGAACAATTATTTTTGTTTCCTCCAAAATATCTTCTTTGGTATAAAGACCTCCCTAAGAATTGAGCCAGATGAATAAACTACAGAACAGAACTCTACAAGCGGAATGTGTGCCACAATGAGTATTTTTACTGCTGAAAGCAGCTGAACTGAGTTGACCACACTGCATAAGGAATGTCATTTGTGACACAAGAAATGGTAATTAGTTGGAACACATTCACATCTTGTTAAGGACAAGGGTTGGCAAGACAGAACTGATTTGCATTGATTTGCTGTAGCTGAATAAGCCACAGAACAGTAAAATCTACTATTTAAAAAGTAGATGATGGGCTGGTTTAAAAGCCACATTATAACATATTTTAATTCATTAGCACCTTAATATTTAAAAGCAAAACAATTTCTGAACTGTGTTTGTCTATTGCATTTTGTCCAAATTCAATGAAGAAGTGTATTCAGATGTTTGCGGAACGCTCCATTAACATGCAGTCTTACTGCCATTGATTGTTAACAGCGAGGTGTGATTTTTCTGGAAGACTGTCATTGGCTGAAGTTTCATTCAGGTTATTTGACAGACAAAAAATAACCCCACAAGTATTTAATTGCTTTAACTGTTTTTATATTTGCCTTTACACCTCTGAATATCCATTTAGATCTAAGAGTTGCTGCCAACTTATTTCTGCTATCTCTCCAAAGTATTCATAAAGTTTTGCTGACAGGAGCTATAACCCAGCTTACCTTTAAGGGCCAGTTTGTGACAAACCAAAACAGGCTTTACGATCCAGGAAAATAAATGTTTTTTGCTAGCATTATAAACTTCATTCAGTTTATCTGGGAGCTTTTTGCATGTTCTCCCTGCATCCCAAGACAACCCGGCAGTAATAGCAGCACTACTAAAATATGTAATGCAACTCTTTATATACATGCTTATTTGTGAATAACTTCTGCCATGGATCACATTCAGACTGTAAAGGAATGCCACATTTTCTTGTGCCACACATCTGTTGCCACCAGCAGAAGGGCAACTCTACTACGCAATGAGGTCTTGCAATCTAACACAGGTGACATACTCTGTCATACTCCACATTCAGAACTAGAAACATCATTCCACGTCAAGAATGATATACTACTGTACTTGCCCCTTTCATCCAGGTTGGGGCACCTCACCTTGACCACATACATCACAGCAGGTAGTTCGCTTGACTAACGCCAGGGTATGCAGAGGGATAGCTACAGAACATAGTTTCAAATCAAGAATTGCAGAAGCAAACATTCCAAGATCAATACCTGAGAAGAGGACCAGAGAACTAGACATAGAATGTTCAAAACTACTACAGCTGTCTGCAACATATATACCACTGGAAACTGTATAAAGAAAAAAAAGCACACATTTAACAAGAGAGAAGTAGAAAAAAGACAAAAGACAGCATTTAATCCATAATATAATGCCTCCTCTGTGACAGATCTAACTTCCTCTTTTTAAGCAATGTTATACTCCTCAAGGCACTAAAGAAAGATGAGCAATACCCTGAAGGTACAAATCAATTATTTAAAGAATGTAGAGTCACGGGCATAACTTCAGTACATATCTTGCTCTTCTTTGGAAAGAGAAAGACCAGAGTTAGTTACAAACAGATTTTCTAAACACGATCTATACAACGTATTAAGTACAGTGGCAAAAAAGCATGAGAACTACACAGTTCTTGATCTGTATCCATTAGATTCTCAATCCATTAAATACCAGGCTGCTGCATGACAGCAGTGTCAGGAAGAGCATCATTTTTTACTACTGTTAATAAAGCCTCAAACCAAACATTCAAACTAGTTGCATGTATATATAGACAATTCTCAGTGCACACAGGATCAGACAGCTGCTACCCTGCTGGCTCCAGAGAAAGGATGGTAGTAACACTGCAGAGACAAGCTGAACTTCAGAAGTGACAAAAAAAATACTGAGTAAATGCAGGGCTTCTTTTATCTTCAACTCCCACATAAAGTGGTCTTCCTAAGTTTAATAATCACGGCACTAACAAATAACCATAAAGACTAGTGTCAAGCAAAATTAAAAATATATACAAATCAAGCATTTTAAACTGGTTAACCACCTACATTTTCCAAATTATATATTATTAGAAAATAATAAAAAAGCTTCATACCCCAAGTACTAGTTTTGAACAACTGCTATCGCTCTACTCCACTGATTTAGTTTGAGTGACCATATTGCTGCTAATCACTGCCCAAACCTTGCTTAAATATCAACATTTTAAGGAAAGCAAACCAGCAAAAGTCATTTTAGGAATGAAGAAGCAGCTGCCAAATTCACTGGCAGGCTATGCCTCCTCAACTGCTATGGCACATCATAACACAGAGAAAGCACGCTCAGTTGTAAAATCAAGTATTTAAAACCATACTGGAAGGCAAAAAGAATGCAGACAACATAAGGTCAGCTGTCACTTTTAACATTTTCATGAGAGCACAACTGGCCATTTCTCTCGCTTTCCAACTCAGTCAAAATAGCAAAAGAAAAATTTAGGTGGCATTACCTAGAACAGGGGTCCACGCAAAGTCTTGCAACATTTTATTATGTTTCATCAGGTCAGGTATATAGAAATGTTCTCTCAAAATACTCACAGCCTGGCAACAGATACATCAAAGGGAAGACTAATCTCAGACAGTTAATAACAATCACAACTAACTAACTAAAGGAGGGGAAGGGGATTCTGACCTAGTCTCAAGTGAGACACATTCTAAACAAAAGGAAGATTGTGTACCTTCAAGAAAGAAAAAAATTAAATGGATGGGGACCGACTTCAGAAAGTATGGAGGATTTCAAGCTCTACAAGTTCGAGAAACTAAAAGAAAGTCCTGGTAAAACACTGCTGAAGTCCCAATAAGAGCACATTCCCCATTGTTCTACAAACACTTCTGACCTACTGTGTTACTGGTATGGGGCTCATTTTTCGTTTCGCAAATGCTAATGCAACGTTACAAAGATGTAGCTGGCCCACTGTCACGGTATATAGCGACGCAACAATTCATGAAGGCATCCTCAAAATAGAAAGTATATAGAAAGTATATTGAGGCTCACAAGAATGAGTTGAGACCTCCATCATCAGAAGGTGCTACAGATATGAGGAATAACTTCAAATGTTACAAATAATACAGTAATGTTCCTCGGATAGTGCACTTAGATTAGCCCTCACACTAGAAAGCAAGCAACAACAGTTAAATACAAACTCTTTTCATGACAATCACGATAGCAAACCGCCTGTACATTAAATGAAAATAATTTGTCAAGTGAAAACATTTTCCCTATATTATGCGTACATTAAATTTGAAGGCCATGCTAATCTAGAATACTTTTGAAAGATCTAGGCCCAGAAACAAAGACAGAAACTCACATCCAGAAGTTTGGGGAGTAACAGCCTACCCAAGCTAAGTTCCTACATGACAGCTGCAAATATTACCTGGTACTTCAGAAGAATGAAGATTAAGTGACCTGTCTTGTCTAAGAGAGACGCTTAGGGCATTGCATTTCAGAAACGAAACACCACTGAAGTAGAAAGTGCACAGTCTGAAAATACTTTGTTTGCTTTACACTGAACTTTCAACCCTTCAATGCGCGTTAGTCATTCCAGGAATATTCCATTTCACATGATAAAAGATAATTTAGGGGTTGTCATTACAAAGCAGTAGTAAGTCACTCCAAGGGCTTTTTTTCTGTTTATTTGGTTTTGAGGAGCTTTTTGAAGTTCTTGCACAAATTGAAACTAAATAGGAATAATCAATACAACAATAGGAAGTTTCATTCAATCTAACCACAAGCTTTTGAGTGGTTGTTTCTTGTTGTTACTGCTGCTTTTTAAACAGGAAACTCTGATTTATCACTAACTAGGATAGTAAGCACAAAAGCTTAAGCTGTATGCTGCACTATCAGCAAGAATTTAGTTAAGACAGAGCAGTCTTCATGAAGACACTGCATGCTTCACTTTAAGAAATGTGACATGAATATGTGGTTCTTCTTAAGAATTTCATTCATTTCTCTATTGCTTCGATTTTCCGCTCTGCCAGCTGCTAGAAAGGAAGACAACAGTCACACTTTTCTATGAGGCCCTCCTTTCATGTAACTACTGAAAAATAAGACTTCACTTCTGCTATGCACTTTATAGAGGATCTCTGAGCTCTTTAACCCAGGACAACCAAATATTTAATTAAAGAAAGTAATTCCTTTCCTTCCCACCTGGGCAGGAATTTATTGTTGGTACTCACATCAGTCTGACAAACAGCCTTTCAGCTTCACAGAACTGATCACATCACTAAGTTACTTATTGATAGATACACCTGAGCCAAGGTGAAAATAAGAGTGATCATCTGTTAGCCAGCTTCAGGCAGAACTGTTTTCCTGACCTGTGACATGCTTGGAGATGGCCAAAGGAAGTGACAAGTTCCAGTCACCATTACTACTTTGCAAAGTTACCAGTGGGTGAAAACTATTAGCGTGTTTTATTTTCCTGTTGCTTTATTAAAATACCACAATTTAGGAGCTACAAATATTTTTCTAAAGCCATCAGACAGCTACAATTCAAATGACTAGAAACTTCTAAATGCTTTATTAAACACATTTATACCAAATGTCTTCAGTCAACTGCGTACAGGCTCCTGGGAAGCCCAAACCTTTATTACTGTATCAAAAGAAAACAGATTCTGACGATAGTTAACTCAAGTTTAGAAGGTGCAACAAGATTACAGCGATCCTTCTGCTAGTAAGAAAGACAGCAGGAAACAAAATGGCTAAACAATAAATTAAAAGGGCTTGGAATGTTTGGCTTCTGGCATGGAATCAAAAATCCCATGCAAGATGCTTCATCGCTATACAGGCATGAACTAAGCGAGTCAGTATGAAATGAAAACCAATTGTACATGAACAGGAAACTGCCTAGGAATAGTCTACAGCATATTACCAAAGAGTGAAGCGTTATTTTAAGTAGAGATGCAATCCAGCAGCAATGTGCCTTATATAGAGCAACTGGCAGGAACCTCCCTGAGCTGTGAACGCTGAAGGAAGCTTGAATAGATGTGACCATTTTTTCCCACAGAGTGCCTTGCTCTTTAAGCCATCGGCAGAAGAGTCCGTATCCTTTATGCAGTTACTCAGCAAGTGCTTTTAAAGAGGCTGTAATAGACTCAAGAAAGCCACCTTCTCTCAACAGAGTGAAATTCAAGACTGTTCTCTTGACCACCAGGCTGGTCTAGAATAAGAGACTCTCACTCCTGCTGTAGGAGTTTGGCCACTTCAGTAAAAGATCTGGTGTTTCTGACTGAAGAAGAAATGAATTACAAATTGGACAAAGAAAAACAAGAACAAAAAATATCATTATCAGCATCAAATACCCTAGGGCTGATCTGTTAAAGCGCTGCCACCTTCATTTATTTCAAAAGCGCGGGAACAAAAGGTAACGGTTACGCATGACAAGCGGATGAATTTACACAGACATCAGCGCTGCACAGAAGAACTACATGAGAGGTATCTGCAGCTACGGTTCAGAACAGCCCAGTACTCAGCATCATTGTAAATAAGTGGTAAAAGCCACTCCAGGTAAATTTTCTGGTGCACATTCCTGAGCCTTTGCTGGAGGCTATTTCCAATTACAGAAACTACACAGAGACAAATCCACACTTGACTACCTGCTTACATTACTTAGCAGTAACAGTTCTCTTAAGAGCTGACGAGAAGGTTTCACACAATCACCCATACCGCTCACTACTCCTCAGTATCTGGACATTGTTACCTTAAACACACAGTTAAGGATAAATGTATACTAACTTCACAAATACCCACGTAATATGACTTCACAACGGTTTGTTTTGTTTTTTTCTTTCCCCCCAGGTTCTTTCATAACAGAGTCCACATTCTTACAGCAATGTTTCAGAGGTAACTCAAATTTAAGAACTGCTGATCCTTGTACCATACTTCCAGACAATAATGAGAAAACCAGAGCAAACGCTGTCATGGTCACGATAACATGTTTTCACCTTTGTGGTGGAATACAAATATTCTGTAATTTACTACTACTTGTTCTAAACCATAAAGGAGAGGAGTACCAAGCAGTGAGTTAAGAGAATAAGTAGAAAAGCAAGGGATTAAAATTAAGGCAATTAGTACGCAAGTTTCTGCAAAACTAATAATCTTCCCATAATATTTTCACCTTTGGACGATTACTGTTAAGCTGCAGAAAGCAGCTTTACTCATGAGATGTTTGCAAACATCTTGAAAACTTGTTTTCAATATTCAGCTAGAGTAAACCTCAGTTTTGTACACCAGCTTTCACAAAAAATAAGCGTAGATAATATTTGTCATCTGGATGTACAAACAAATGCATTTATGAAATTGTAGTGCATTATTATTCACTAAGACTCTGAAACTCTGGATAAACGCCTTTTAATGCAAACAGCAGCCTGAAAAAGGAGTTTTTCTTTAAATAATGTTTTCACATCCCAGGCATACGAGAATCACTCATTTTACCAAAACATATAACCACTGTCTAAAAAGATGTACACAAGGGTATAGCCTCTCTACCTCTCTCAACAGCTTCTCAGTTAACTTCCATCCTCCGCCACAACTCATCACCCCTTCAATTTTTACCAGCCTGGCATATCATGGATCCCTATATAAAGTGAATTACAGAATTTACAAGGATTAAATCTCCCAGCCTCTTTTTCAGGAGGGTACTCCTAATGCACAACAGCTTAGAACTCCCTAAAGCTAGGTAAGACCTCAAGATATTTCAGCCAAGAAAGGAAGAAAAAAAAATCATTTCTAATCTCATTTGCTTCCTTTTTGCTCTTACTAACACCAGTTCATTAAGGACTTGCTAGGAAGATATTGAAGGGAAGGCAAAATTCTCAAGACTAAGTCAGCACCACCAAGGATACAAGCAAACCTGTGGCTATACCAGGCCTAAATGCAATGCTCTTGTACAAAGATTAATGACTGGAAGTTTTTAAATGATACACGAAGCAATTTTATTTCCTCCAAAAAATATGTAGATTTGTTTTTCTAACACAATCTTCTGTAGGGCCTGTAATGAAATCTAACTGGTAACTCCTCATCATGAAGAGATAGACTGATGGAAAGCCAGCAAGTGAGACCCAGTTTCCTTCTGAACATTTGTCTTCTCAGCACAAGTATATTGGCAAGGATCAATTCAGCTACTTCACAGAGTCAAATGTAACGTAACACCACAAATCTACCAGCCCCTTAATAGAAAGGAAAATCTATCAGTTTCAGCATATTTTCTCCACAGTTAAACTAATCACGCAGGCATTTTGAACAAAATAGTATTTTATCATAACAGTCAATAGAAAAAACGAAAAGAAATCCAGAAACATGAAAAAGAAACTCAACTTTTTTCACTACCCATTAAAACAACCTCATTTGGGAAAAACTATCTCAACACCATCTGAATGTTCCAAAAGAGCAAACAAAACTCCACAACAAAACAAAACACAACACTTTTGTGAATTCTATTTTGTAAAAGGTAATGCTTTTCACAGCATGCACTCAACTTTCAATAATACACTTACCCTCACCAGGCAGTTCCACAATACGTATTGAAGAGATTTAACTGCAACAATGATATCAGACAACTGTTTCAGACAAAGTTACTTTATCAACACTTAACTTACATCCTTTGCACTTCTAACACTTACACAACTGTAGGGAAACGGTTAGGGCAGGACTTGAAGTGGTGATTGAACACCTGCTGAAGGGGTGCGGCTGGCCCAGGGAGCACAGGCAGATTGTTTGCACCTGTGCTCCCCAGCTGACCAGAAGGGGTGGATGCAGGTGGAGCCCCCTGGGCTCATGTAAGAGGCAGCCATTGAAGGGAGAGCATCTCTTGGACCTGGGCTGCTGCTGAGGAGGAGTGCTGCACAGCCACAGTCTGCTTCACCTGCTAGGTAAGTCTCTCTGAGCGGGACTAATGGTCTCCCTGCAAATGTTTTAATATTACCAAAAACCTGACAAAAAAGATTTTTTCTTTGTGAGCAGAATAACAGTTCAGCCTTCATAATTAAGTTTCACATAGAGATAATGCAAACTTACCAGTTACCATTGCATTAAAATAGCAAACAAGTCTTTAAGATGCTTTTGAAAAGGTTTTTGTGATGAGAAATATCTCAGAAAATAAAGAAGAAAACTTGTAGTAGAGCTATCAAAAGGCTTGCAGGACTTCCTGGAAGAATCTGAGGTTTTCACAAATGACTGATACATGACAGTATGATATGACATATCACTGGAAAGCAACAAGCTCCATTAGGAGCTTTTCCTTAAGGAGCAAACTATTAAACTGTTCCCTTCCACAAGAAAAGCCACTAAGGCAACAACAAATTATCGAAAGTAACTGTAATACATACTAACTCAGCACAGAGTAGCTGCAATCCTGTTTAATCCAGCTAGCAAGGGCAAAAAAAAATATGACAGAATACTACAGGTCCTATGAACACAGCACAGGGGCAAGTCTCTGGGGAGTGGGAAAGACCAGACAAAACAACCCTAGCACTGGCAGTAGAAAAGAACCCCCTGCTGCCATCACTGCCCTCAACTCTCACATGCTCGTGAACAATCATTTCTGTCAGTCCCTCTGCAACAGTTCCTAAGGCTTCATAACGGGGAAAATAACAGAGAGGATGAAGGATACAGGAGGCTGGAAAGAGATACGTGGTATCTGTTTTATTTAGCATATTTTTCCACTTCATACATGCATTTGAGAGAAATTATAAGGTTCTCTAACTTTCAATGACCTTTTTTAAATGAAAGTACAACACAAACTGATCAGAACCGGACAACGTTGTCACCCTTCTTGCTTTTGTTACTTCCTAATCCTTATCTGCTAGAAATTGGCTACTATGCAGTAATAAACTGCAGGAAACAGTACAGGGATTTGGATCTGCGCTAACACAACTTAAGCAGAACAGCTCTAAGCTGACTTTGTATCTATGACCATGACAGAACACTGACACCTTGCAACAGTACCAGAACATTTCAGCAGAGGTCAGACATAATAATGTATTGTTCTAACTATTATCTTAATCATCCATTATTGGAATGTAATTGTCATCTGACAGGAAAAATCCTTATTCAATTTACCATTTGCCCTACTCAAAATCAGTACCTTTTTAGCAGTGATGACTTCAGTTCTTCAACACTTGAAAACATTTACTTACGACAAGTAAATATAACAGTTTTCCTACTGTGTATAATAATCCCCTCACCAGACTCGCAATAATATTTTCGTATTAAAACTTTCAACTTACACTCTGCTCTCTGCAAGAGAAAGACCAGAATCAATGAAGGTTCAATCATCTTTCTGACTACAGCATCTTAAATGCATAAGATGAAACCAGAAATACAGTGACACACAACTGTCTGTGACTAAACACATTTCAAACCTATTTTCACAGTAGCTCTGGAATTCCTAGCCTTCCCCTCACACCTCTTCTTTCCCTCTCTGGTGTTTTAAAACTAGGTAGTTACTACTTCTTCCTGGTATTTGCCTTGTGAAAATAAGATGCCATTTTGAATGAATGCTGTTTTTAGATGATTATATTGCTCACAGAGGACCAAGAAGAAACATTAATCCCTTGCTAATCTGAATAGCTACTGTAACAGGTAATTACAATGCAACTTTTTCCAGTGGCACTCTCTAACCTTGTAGACCTTCCTAAAGATGGAAAGCATTCCAAGTGTGTACTCATTATCTGTGACAGACAATTATGATAGAGAAATGTACTGAATCCTTAGGAGGATTTACTTAATAATACAACACTACTTTCTAAGTTACATCTCCTGAAAATTAACACAAGTTAGTTATACTCCATGTAGAAATACAGTAAATTTGACTACTCACCAGTCTGCTGCTGTTTCTACACCATCTTAAATCTTTGTCAGTAATAAAGACAAATCGATCACCTTTTTCATAAAACTGACTTGATATTGCCTGATTCAGTTGTAAACCAGCACGTCATCTTCCAGCAATTGCACAGAATGGTGTAAAGCCCCATAATGCCAGCATCCTTAAGTCTTCATCCTTAGGGCTAAAATACAAGTTGAAGATCTCTCACTCTGTGTCCGTAACAAGTTCTAGATATTACCAGCAGGATCCTCAGTATGAACAGATGTTAAAAAGAAGCTGTGAAGAACATTGTTTCAATTCTCATCTATTTAAAAGTTCAGTAATAAAACTATTGGTGAACATACCAGAAAAGACTGCTTGATTATTTCTGCAATCTTTTGTTTCATTTATTGAGTGAGATATTTGCATTTTTCTACTACTTAGCTGGTAATCTAGTTTATTTCATGGCTGGGATCTCTCTTCAGCACTATTCCTCATACTATCTGCCTGAGTTAGATTTAGCTCTGTCCCAGTTTGGCAGATTCTTTTCCCCTCCAGTGGCTGAAAGACATTTTAAGAAAGGACAGAAATTCTAGTGGCCCTAGAGATAAGACTAATGGAGCATGAAGATGTTCAATAAAGAGCACAAAGAAATCACATCTTTTCTGGAGGGGGGAAAAGCCCTTTATTAAAAAAAATCTGGACACTGAAGGAGAGACAAAAGAGCACGTGTTCATAATGCCACCAAAGAAGTTGACTGAAGCAACAGACCGGCTTTACAGCTGAAATAATTTCAGTGGCTTGAGGAACTGGAGAAATGAGACGTTCACAGATACTGATAATCAAGATATGAGACACACTCTTGAAAAAACAAAGCCTCTTAAAATCAACAGTATGAACCATTACCTATAAAAGTTAGCTGAGCTGCCTCATGCATTCCTGTAAATCAACAGGTGTTCTCTGTACCATGATTTACCTTACTAAAAAAAACAGCAGGATGTTGTAATACACAGGAAGTTCAAAACAATTTAGATCAACTCATTACTCCACTGGAAAATAATATTTCGAATTAAAAACTGAGAGCAATGGCTTCAAGATATGCAAGGAGAGCAGACTTGAAATTACATAAATCTGTCAGTGTTCCTTTTCGCATTATTTTCAATAATCTTTTGAGACATTAACATCTGGTAAGCTGCGCTGGGTTTTTTTGGTTTTTTTGTTTTTTGTTTTTTGTTTTTTTTTTGTTTTGAATCACTGTTCCTGTCTTTCTCTGATGCTGAGTCAGAGAAACGCTGGCAGAGGGACCCTTCATTGCAAGTCATATGAATCCCTTAAAATGGCTTGGCTTTTTGATTATCTGAAAATGAAATTTCTAGAAAAGTAGCAAGTAAATTCCTTCGTACCGCTTACCTCTTTGTTCTATTGGAGCAGAAATCCTCCCTAAAGTACATTAATTTGAGTGTCACCCACTGAGATGAAAATCACACGTCAACTTAGGTGCAATATACCAGCTCTGCATTCTGCTATCCACCACACCCACCTAAGGGTATAACCATATTAAATACGGATACGTCTACATCTTTAAATCTTACTGTTTAACACATTCCCAGAACTTAGATTCTTGTTTCCGAGGATGATTTAGCTAGCGATTTTTCTGTTCCTCTGTTTTTATAAGAAATTTCTTAGCAGAGAAAAGCTGATTAAACAGATAGTAAAGTATAAAGGTTTGCTGGTTTAGATATTATCAATAAATATCTAAATTCATTATTCAGCTCAATGGAGTTTTTAAGTTATTGAGTCCCAGACCAGAGGACAGAGGAGTGAGGGGGAACAGATGAGAAGAGGCCTTTATGGTTAGCACGGAGCTACCTCTGGATATGATTCTTCAGTCCCACAGACAGTAGTTCCATTCCTCCACCATGTGAATGGCAACCCAGACGTAGGAGCTGTGTGAGATACTGCTCCAAACTGAGCGCACCCCTACCCCTCTAGCAAAGAGACACTACACATACTGACAGGTTTTTTCTCTTCTCAATACCTACAGTCAGGTTAAAAAAAAAAAAAAACAGGCCACAATACTAGTAAAAATGATAAAATAAAATGGTATGACAGCATCCAAACACTTATGTGGCTATTTTCTGCCATACAAGACAACACATCCGAAACAAATGGTCCAACATTGACAGCTCAGTCACCGGCTTCTTAAGACAATTACCATGAATGCAGGAGAAAAGAAGTATACCTGTGTCAGTCTCACGTGGGTCACGTGACACACACGTACGCAGACACTCCTTCCCCTCCCACCACCAATGACCGCCCAGATGCAATTAAGTGTGCAGATACACGTCTATATGAATACATATAAATATGTACACACACACCTCCCACTATCCTCATCTTCACGAGGACCAAGGCAGACAACAGCGTCGCCTTCCACATGCCAGCCTGCCTTCACTAAGCCCTATAGCTAGAAGGACTAAGAGACCCAGGATTTGAAACGAGCAGTCAAACGAACAAAAAAGCCCCGCGGCGCCGCGACGAACCCCGACCGCTCGCTCCCTCCCTCCTGCACCGGGAGAAAGGACCCGAGCGCGCCGGGCTCAGCAACGCCGCGCGGAGGTACCCGTCCGCCCGCAGCTCCGCAGGGTGGGGACTCACTCACTCACCCAGACATTGTCTGGATGCTGCACACCGCAGCCCTCGCGCACCCCCAGCGCGCCGCCCAGCCCGCCCCGAGGCACGCCTTACACGGGGAACGCACCAGAAAGCCCCCACCAGCCATCGACGTGTAAACGCTCGGTTTGAAAAAAACACCCCGGCGCCGCGCGGGGCGGGTGCCGCCACCTCGCCGATCCCCCGATGCCCCTCCGCCCCGCTCCCCCCGCCCGGCGCGGTCCCTCCGCAGCCCGCGGTGAGCTGAGGGAGGCGGCATGAAGAGGCACTGCCCGCCCGCTCCCCCTCAGCCGCCGGCCCCCAGGGGCGATGCGGCGCACCCCCCGGCGGAAGGCGGCTCCCCTACAAACCTCGCCCCGGCTCGGGGAGCCCCCGACGGGCGGGCGGCGGCGATCCCCCGCAGAGCAGAGGGCAGAGGCGGCGGGCACACTCCCGCTGGCGGCGGCGGCACCAGAGCTCCGCTCGCGCTCCGCCTCGCAGCCCCCCGCGGCTGCTGCTGCCGCTGCTAGCCGCCGCTCCTCCTCCCGCCGCTAATGGTGGCCGCCACCGCCGAGCTCCCGCTGCCGCTCCCTTCCTTTCCCGTTTCTTGTTTCCGCCGAGCGCGGAACCGCCCGGCAGCCGGAGCACGTCCCTGCCCGGCAGCGGAGACGGCGCTCCCGCCCCAATCTCCACCGCCGCTCCGGGCTCTCCCCCCGCCGCTCACTTCCGGCGAGGCTGCGCCTCGCCCCGCCCAGCGGGCCCGCCGCCAGAGCCCGGGGGGCGGCGGGGGCCCCGGG